>VMDR010004313.1:0-61405 GCA_007922815.1 Macrotus californicus | reverse complement strand
TGAGAAGCAGGCTGTAACATCAGAAGCAAAAATTGCAAAACAAATTGTGACCTGTTAAGTTTTAGAAAATTAAATCATACTACTATAGTTGAAAAATTATTATATATTCCAACTCTCTATTCACTCTTTTTAAAGAATTAACTGCTCTTAAAAATTAATGAAAGAAATTTTGTTATACTTGATTTTTTAAAAGCACTGTTGTAACTTTTTCTTTATAATAGGTATATTAAGTATGCCTGTTTGCAAATTAACCACTTATAAGGGTTATATAAGAAATATTTGCCAATTTGGCTCTGTAAAGAAAATTTTAGTTTTGCTTTGAAATTTTGGCAAACAAATGACAGAATTTATGTGCACCTTTAGGGGACCAAATGTGTTAATACGATTCCTAAGGTATCTTCTGAAAGATTTTCCATTTTCTAAAGTCCAAATTCCACACAAACAGGCAAATTTATGACAGGAGAGTTATATTCTTAGAAATTACCAAGCTCTTTTTCCCAGTCTCATGTTTTATGAAGTGTTAATCGTAATTGTTTCAGAGATGTTTCTTCTACATAAAAATACATTCCAATTGAAAATTTAAAAACAAATATAATAGTCTTCTGAAATTCAATGCTCATTTTTATTTTATGGAAGCAAAAACATAAATTTGCGTGGAATTTTCCTAAGTTCAAAACAAGGGCAAGATTTACTATGCTATTCCTAATGCCTTCTCCTTAAGCAAACTTTGTGCTCAGGTTTTCTGAAAATCGTAATTTCCTCAATGCCAGTTTTCTGGCATTCCTATGAAACCAACACTTAACAAGAAATTTACTCATTGACCTAACTGTCTACTCTTGCCAGAACATCCCTATAAAGAACTGAAGCTAGTCGGAGTTTGTATGTGATAGGAGTGGACAGCACTTCTTCCAAAAGCGACTTCTTAAGCTTAAAAAAAATCACACAAGAAAGGGGAAACTATGAAGAGTTATGGTCGCTGAGAAAGGAAAATTGGGGCTGTCCCCAGAGTGCTAACAGCGTGGGTCAGCGTTCTCTAGAAAGTTTTCAAAAGGGCTCATCAACTGCGAAATCAGTAATAGAATTCAATGCTGCCCACGGCGCCCCTTGAAGCTAAGCGTAATGGACACACCACCATCGCTGCATAGGGAGAGGCAAATATATTGCCTTAGTGATAGGCTGATGGGCTCCCCAAGGAACGTGATTACGTTGTGCCAGCTAGTTCTTACATAAGTGTTAGGTCTTACATAACTGTGTGGTTATTACTTTTTCTTTCCCCTCAAAGACCTTTTGAAGTGTTAGAAGCAAAAGATGACAGAAGACGTGTGCTGCCCCAAATCACAAAGGCGATCTGCTAAAATAAACCAGCCTGGTGCCCACAAAAACCTCCCCTTTCATTTTTCTCAAATTGAAAGCAGTGTCCACTAGTTTCAAAAGGCCCTTTCAAAACAAAATACATACTCAAGTCTGAAATGCACTAACAGGCAGACATGGGTTGGATAATTCTGGTCTTACATGTAGGTTTCAGGAAAAAAAAAACAACCCTATAGTTCAGGCTAATACTAAACTATTCTCATTTCCAAACTTTTCTCTACCCAAAACCACTCAGCCTATATGGAAACAAGGCACTTTCAGGAGATATTGCTTATGATAATGTGTTCAGAGAAAAAAGAAAAATGCACAATTTTATACCTCTCCTCAGTAACACATATGGCAGCAAGAAAGGCACACTGGTAGACCAGACTGGAAGGTACATAGACAAGGCAAAGGCTGATGTGCTGGAACTACAGCGCTGTGGATGATTGTTTCCTCTCTTATTTGAAGTGTATTAAAGTAGGTTATGATTTTTTTAAAATTAAGAGTCAGTCACAAATTGCCAACCCACAGGCCAGATCTGGCTCCAAACCACTTCTAACAAAGTCATTGCCATCTAACATTTAAGAGATTATTGCATGAACACTTGAATTTTTAGTGTCTCATGAAAAATTGAAGGAGGTAGAAAAACTTGGTCCATATTCCCACACAAGCGTAACCAGCCTGAGCTGTGAGGAGCCCATCAGGCCTTGATAAACAGGGTGCTTGCTAACCAGTTGCCATGGGCCTCCAGGCCCTGCTCATGGGTATCACCTGCCTGTGGGTACCTGCACGCATGAGTCCTCGTACAGGCAACTGCATTAGGAAAGCTACCGTGACTCCACATGTCTCAATGAGCCATCTCCTTTCCCTCTTCACATCTTGACCTTTTGGATATCCTTTCAGAGATCAAAGTAGAGAACGGCTATACTCACTTTCAAAAGTTACATCATCTTTGAGTAGCCACAGTGTAATAAAAATCTGGCAGCTGACTCACAAAACAAAGCAGTCAGCCCTGATGATGTTATTACTATTACCATTAGAAATAACAGTAGAAACACTTCGGGGACTGAGTTCTCAAATTAGTCAACTCTAGCAGGAAAACAAAAAGATGCTTGAAAAATTAATTTCAGAGTCTGAATGTCTCTGTATCCTATTCGGAAGGATTCTCATGGAAACCAACACCAAAGTAGGAAAATAAGAACCCAATATATATCCCATTTGTCCTTGGTCCTTTCCTGGTTTCTCTTAGGTCCAAGCTGATGGAATATTTGTTTTTGTTTACAAAGGTGTTAATTGGCCCACTCAAGGAAGGACTATATAAAAGTTTATAATTTCCAGGGTTCAAAATCATTGCTATACCCCCAACATAGCTAGCCACCATGAAGTTAACATAAAATGACTGAGTGTACATGCAGATGAGTGCATATTTAACGGTGCACAACAAAGCAGTATGGCTTTCAGGTCCTTTTTTTTTTGTACTATTGACATCCAACCATGGCCTTTATAACGGCACAATTCTTACCTTGTCAATGGTCCCAGGTCGCCTGAGTCTTGGCTTCCAGCTTCACTGGGAGTGCTCACTGATTTCGAGGAGGGAGACATAGGGGTGGGGACTAAATAGTGAAAATAACAGGTATCCCATGTTAACAAATGCAGCGGCTGCACTGGGGAAGAGCAGTGTCAGACAAAGCAAAACAAACGGGCCCAAATGAAAGTGATCGTATGGCCAGGAGAGATTGAGATGGGAAACAGAAAAGAAAAGGAAAGAAAAGGAAGAAAGTCAAGTGAATTTTTTATATTTTGGAAATTAAAATTTGAAGTGAATTTAGACAGAATTAACTTAGGGATTCTAAGGCCATGTCCACCTTAACGAACTAAAATGGAGAATCAAAATAGTTCTCAAGATAATTCAGGTCAAAGATCTCTCTAGTATGAACTATCCAGATTATTCTAATTCTCCACTTTATTTTGTTAGTATAGATGTGACCTATTAAAAATAAAATGGAGTGTCTATAAAACTTTACAAGGTTATGAAGTAAGTGATTCTGGATTATTTAAATGGTTAAGAAGGGCCAGAAAAAAATCTGTTGTATGCTTGCATTTGGACGGGAATCTATCTTTGTGGATTTTAAACTGCATTTGCTAAGGGAGACTGCGTGACAGGGAAAGGATAAATGCTGAACCTAGTAATTTAAAAATCTCTTTGAAAACAAAGAAAAATGCCAGAATGCTTTGTTTTTACATTTAATTAATAGTTTCATCCCATTGGACTGTTTACTGCATTTGGAACCCATGTTCCTTTGCCTCTGCCAGGTGCACATAGTAAACTGCCATTGTGAAGAGAGCAGAAACAAGTTCAAAGGTCAAGGTCAGTGCAAGCTGAAAATCTGAGAGCAAGGATAATAAAACAAAAAAGCTGAAGAAAATACGAATGTATTTTTTTCTACCCTTCAGATATGAGCCAAATGTCCTTCAGCTAGAAGCTGCACCAGATAGCCAGGGTGGCTCCAGGCCAGACGGATCCAGCGGGTTCTCAGTGAGACACGCGCCAAAGCAGCCAGATGGGCAGAAACTTCAAGACAGGAGCATAGATTCCCATTTGGTTTCCTCTTATTTATTTAATAGAGTAAAAGGTTTAACTATTTTGTGCAAATCCTATAACACAATGGCAGATCTGTCAAGAAACTGGTCTCACATTTAATTCACTAATTATCCTCTGCAGTAAGTCAGAGAGAAAGATAAAACTCAAAATGGGGTCTAGCCTGGGCCAAGGCCGGCTGGGAGGGATGCAAGGATAGCTCAGAATTTGGTCACGGTTTAGGGATACTTAACTGTTTTCTTCTTAAAGCTTAATTGCTGGCTTTAGGTAGGGTAGGGAGGAACAGGACACACTACTATTGGGCTTAACCAGTGTTCCTTCACATTGCAACAGAATTTCCAAAGCTATTTTGAGGGGAAAATATAATTGATTACAAAGTGTCTGATTTATATCACATGTCAATTAAGTACAAAAATGTTTGTCATCCTCCTCGAAGAAGGTCCATCAGGTGAATTCCCCACAGGTTATATCTTCCGTACCATAAGGAGCTAAACAGAATGATGAATGTCTTATCAGGCCTTCTTATAATCATTGTCAGACCGGATTTTGCCTACCACAAATGGAGGTTGAGCATAAAATGCCTTTTCATGGTGCTCTAGTGTAGTCTGTACATGTTAAATTATATTCAGCAGGACTTAATCTGTGGGCTTATTGTACGTTGCTCTTCTTCTTATTTACATTGATATAAATACTTGTTATTTTATTGTACCCAGGACAATTTTTTGTTCTTAGTTTAAGTAACTATAGAAATCAGTGAAAACTTATTTTAATGTAAAAGCTAATAATAGAATTAAAGGGAAACAAATCCATTTTTTTAAAAGAGATCTGATATTGCATTTATTTTAATGCATTGTTTCAAAAGGTTTTTTTAAACTACATTGGCTATTACATAGTTTTACAGACACCCTAAGATTACTCTGAAATGTAAGGAAAGCAAATGAATAAAGAAAAATGAAATAACTTATCACATGAGAAATGTATAGTTAAGTGACAGAATAAACAGAATATGTACAGATTACCTTCAACACAAATAAAGCAAATTGTTCAATATCCAAATCCGTGATAAAATGAGATCATGGACAATTAACTCGGAATGAATGAGTTGGAGGAGAGGTATTATAGTGAAAATGCCAATTAGCCATAAAACCAAGATATACAATAGAGCCGAATAAATTTAAACTTGTTAATTAGCTGCTAATCTGTCACCATTTTAAGTTTTCCTTCAAATTCCCCACTGGGCATTTTATTTTCATCATGGCATAACTATGGCTGCGGTGGCTCTGAAATTCATAACCAGGTTCGCCGTATTTAGGTTGGCAGAGAGAGGCTGGAATCCAGCAATGGAAATGAACAATTTAAGAAACAAATTCCAAGACTTCTTATATTGACCATGTGGCGACTCATTTAAGAGCTCTAACTAACCTAACAGGAACACAGTGGAGACGGCTGGCCACATACTCAGGGAATGAGCAGCAAACTGCTAGCAACTCTGCAGCCGGTCCTCCCATCTCCTTCCAGCCCCCTCAGTTCCAAAAATAAATACGCCTGAACCATAAGCCACGGAATTTCTTAAAAAATAAAAATAAAAAAGACACAAAAGAATAGTAAACGCTGGACATGGTATATCCCATGCAAGTCAAATTTAGGGAAACAACACCACAGAGCATTTTAAGTACCTAGAGGGGGCTCCGGCGATATACCGATGCTCTGCAGCAAAGCCTCCGTCTCCCGGCGTTTGCGGTCCAGGTCCGAGTCGTCCTGGACAGGTTCTTTCTTCTGCTGCATATCAGCCTTTAAAAATCAAATGCCAGCAAGTAGAGTTAATAACAGAACTACACGTGTGCTTTTCCTGACTGAAGCTGAAAATGGCAAAGGCATGGCAGCGAAGACCAGGCAAAACCCCTGAATAGATATAATCATGTGTACAAAGGATGAAAGACTGTAACTGTGCCATTTAATAATTACTAACCCCGTGCTTCCTCTTTTAGTTGAAGGCTTTTTTCCTGTCTCTATCACATGGTAGTAAAAGTTTCTCTCACTGGTTTTGGAAGAAACCGTCAAGGCAAGTTAATTTTTTTAAATGCTCTCTGTTTTTTCAGACCCCCTTTGCCTTCTGGGAAAACATACTATCGGTTTTTAATGACTGTGCGTTTGGACACTCATATTCAGCCCCTATGTTTAAGATGGTGCAAACAAGGAATGACTGGGGTCTGGCTAAAAAGTAAAATCGGCTATGGAGATCTGTCCCTGGAAAATACACTGTTTGCACCAGCGATCTAAGTTTACCGTGGTTTAAAATAAACTGGGGAAAAAAATAATAAAATAAAATAAAATAAACTAGGCTAAAATGTTTTTAAGGCATGTAAACAATATTAATGTTACTTGTTACTTCTGACTTTCATAGGCGTCCATTGCACATATTAACTCAAAAGAGGAAATGATTGTGTAGAACAATGGAGAACAAAAAGTCACTTAGGAGGACTTCCTTTCCCAAATTCTGTCTAAAATGCACACCTTGTATGAGCCTCTGCTGCTCAGACCCTATGCCCAGCTGGTGTTTTACAGGACAGTGACAGGTTAGAGGGGTCAGTGGTGGGGTTCTCGGGGAATTAAACATTCCAGTCTTGTTGTCTTTTTCCTAACACAGTTTCTTCCTAAGACAAGGCCTTGGCCCCACGTCTGAAACATGATATCCTACTTGATGTGCAGCTACCTCACCACAAAGCTTTGTGAGTTTAGAGAAGTCATAACACTCATCAGAAACCAATCATCCAGTTATCAGACACACCTTCCTTCCCAGGGGCAAGGCGGGCACCCTAACAGGAACATAACCTCCTCCAGGAGCGCAAAGGGCATTGCAAAGCAGGGAAGCATACCTTACCTCCTGGAATCTAAAGAAGAAAGAGTTCATGCACTTTTGACTTACTCCCAGATGGTAACCTACTTCCCAATTATAAGCAAAAGACATCTTTGCACAGAGTGCTGAGCTCAGCCCTTCTGTTCCTCTTTGCCTCGGGCTTCATATGCACTCACACTGTTGAAGTCTATCTGTCATTAGGGGGAAACTGCCACTCTGGGGCTTGATAAGGGCTAATGAGAGTACAAGAGGATTTTAGGCAGTTTCACACAGCTCAGAATTCTGAAATGACAGTTTAATCTCTATCAGCTGATTTTAACATTTAAACTACTGAAACAAGTTCCAAAATGTGTGCATACGACAGAGACAAAGGTAGAACGAAGATGAGAAAGAGGACCTTGCAGAGTGAGGATCTATACCAACATTCACATATCACAAAGTTAAAGGAAGGATGGAAGAAAAAGGGGGGGAGTGAAAGAAAAGGGAATTCCCATAGCAGCTATGAAATACAAACAAAAAAAAATGAAGATAAGCAAAATTCACCTTTGGAAGCCAACCCAGAATTATGTAACAGGTTTTACAGTGAAGAGTTAAGCCATAGATGGACCAACAGCTTTACTGAGAGCAGATACGTGTTTATTTTGTTCACCATCCAGATCAGGGCCTGACACATAGTAGATGCTCAATAAAAAACATGTTGAGTGAATGAATGAATATCTGTCTTTGGGAAATGTTACTCTACAGCTATAGAATCTTAGGATACATCACTCAAGCCAATATCTACCAACTGTGGCCCATTCAGAAAGCCTTTCACAACGCCACTCTTATGAGTCATCCAGACCTCCAGTGACTCTCTGCTCGTAACAAAGCCATTTCTATTTTCTAAGATTAAAAAAAAAAACTTTAACCTTCCCTCATTCTTTCAACAAAAACTTATTGAAGGACAACACAGTGCCAGCAGGAATAAAACTAAGAAGCTCTAATGCAGCTTACATAGAGTGAACAGAAAAAGATCTACCTAATCTTTTCTTTTTGAATAAACTTTGGGCATATTATCTCTAACTTTCTGTCACATTAGTCCTATGCAGAAAGACACAGAATCTGTTGTTTTTTAAAATTTTCTAATGTTAATCAGTAAGCGTTCAAGAAACATACGAGAAGGTAAATCACATGTCAACATGCATAACCATACCTTGTGCAAAAAATTGCACACCCGAAAAATTGCACGTTGTACACCCAAATTCTACCCTGAAAATTTTACCCCCACAATGCAAGGTGCCTCTACAACTCAATCCCTGCCTTCTACGTTTTTTAATTCTTAAAGAAACAGAGACTATAATGACATTTATTAATGAGGACAAATGTCCGTCTAGATGTAACAGAAGCTTAGGAAAGCTATCAACACTCAAAATTGACCGCGAAAAATGTAAAATTAGGTTATTCAGGATTATTGAAAATAAAAGCAGCTCCTATTTGTTACCAATTAGCACCTTAAAGTAAACAAAATGTTATTCATCCAAGACAGTTACACCAAGTATCTTAATCATGAAACTCAATTTTTTCCATGTAAACACTAAAGAAACCTAATATAATTTACTGACCCAATAAAGAGTGGTTTTGCAGTACAAGTAATTAAAAATGTGCAAAGTTGGCCCTGGCTGGTGTGGCTCAGTGGACTGAGTGCTGGCCTGCAAACCAAAGGGTCGCTAGTTCGATTCCCAGTCAGGGCACATGCCTTGGTTGCCAGTCAGGTCCCCAAGTCTTCAGTGGGCAGCGCACAAGAGGCAACCACACATTGATGTTCCTCTCCCTCTCTCTCTCCCTTCCCCTCTCTGAAAATAAATAAATAATAAAATCTTAAATGACAAAAAGAATATGCCAAGTTGTCTTTCCCAGCGAATGATATTTCTGTTTGTGAAGGGTAATTACAGCTGAGACCCAGAGAGAATAATCAAACAAAGAAAAATTGTCAGCTGAGACTTATCAGTCACTTTTCTGAAGACAGCTCCGTGGTTGTTAGAGGAACAAGCAAGCACAGGCCAGGGAACCTCTGTCCATCCTGTCTTGCAGCAACTCGGCAGAAGGCCAAGGACAGGACGCAACTTCAGGGTGGCCCCATTAAGCACACCTCATTGTATTAAAGCCAATTTTTCATGAAATTGGTCTGTGTCTTAAATGGTGGCCACTATATTTATTTTAAAATCAGATTTCATCCATAATACCACAACCGAGAAAGCAGTTGACATCCAAAGGAGCAGAGACCGGTAATTTTATACATGTACACAATTTTCTGGATTCTGTGGAGACAATCAGCCTGGGTGGTCCTAATTCACACTCCTTTTCAGTCATGGCAAAAATAGGTACTCAGTTTAGAATCAAAGATCATTTTGTTTCCCTCTTATTCTAAATTTGTTTTACTTATAATATAACCCTAAAGTTAAAAATCAAACCTCTAAGCTTAAGGCTATTTCTAACTCTCTATAAACAACACAAAAACTAGAAAATCTTCAGGAGTTGATGAGGGTGAGCAGCAAACTGGAGCATCTCATAGACTTAGGATCACAAGCTTCCAAGGAAATTTGCAGGAAATGGTCCCAGAGGCACAGAAAGGGTGTCAGCAGCCAGCATTCAGGTCTGCCCTGACTAGCTTATGTATTCATACACTCACTCATACCATCGTAAGACAAATAAATAATACAATCATTAATAAGTGGTAATAGAAGAATAAACTCTGTTTCACGTGCTCACAGCTGTAAGCCTGCTTTTGCCCGTCCCTGCATGATCCTAACTGAAGGCCTATTACAGTGGCAGAATCTGGCCTAGACATTAAGCTTTCACGTTACTAGAAGAGAAGGACAAGTGAGGAGGCAAATCTAAGGCTCTGTGCTCAGCGATTTGTTAAGGTCGAGGGTGGGGTGCAGGACTTAGTCCTGGATGCACAAAGGCATCAGGGAAGGCTTTCTGGAGGAAGTGACCTTTGCAGTGAGAACTGAGAGACATGTAGTTATCGGCCAGGTGGAGGACAATAGAGAGAAGCAGAGCAGAAAGAGTGTTGTGCCTACCTGAGATGGGGTGATCCCTGTAGGTTGGGGATGGGGTGGTGAAAGAATGACCCCAGAATTCTGCTTTGGACACTGGCTGGAGGGGTGGGGGGCTTCCTGAGACTAGAGATAAAGGGCAGCTACCTAGAAGTCCTAGGTCTCTGGAATTTAAGAGCATTTGAAAAAGAGGGATCAGAATTGATTATTTCCAGGTTTCTTCCAGCAACAAGATGCTATGATCCCAGGAAACGAGAGGCCTTGAACTTTGAGATCCTTCCAATAATGGGGCATTTTCAGAAAGTGGCCTCACCAATAGTGATCCTGACAAACGTGGTCTGCACGCACCACTCTGGCAGCTGATCTCAGGAGCAGAGTAACAGCTCTTGTCCTTCACGGCTCTACAGTATCTCCCGGGTCGCCACAGAACGTGGGAGAAACACACCACTCTTTCCTCCGTTTTACAGAGGGAGGCAGCTTCAGAGAGGTCCCACACCCAGTCAAGGCCATGCTGTGAAGGGCAGGGCCGGGCTTCCAAGCCAGCTCCACCTGTGTGCATAACTGCGGAGTTTACTGTCTTCTGTCCTACAGCCCCGGCTGCTCGGGCAAACCACGGCTCCACCACCCACCAAAGGCGCTCAGACTGAATGGAGAAAAGTGCCTTTGGGGGGGATGAGTTGCGGAAGGACAGGATTTACAGCCAGGGCTGACTTTAAAGGCAACATAGTCCCACGAATCCCGAAGTCTGGCCCTATTTGGATCTTTCAGATTAAAAACTTTAAAATGGGAGACTATGAGTCTGTATTATGAGGGGATTCCATGGCACGGGGTCAGGGTATCACGGACTTCAACCACCATTTCAGTTCAGAAATGAGGAAACCCAGAGTATGTGACTTTAATTCCAGGCCCAGGTAGAGACCCAGGAACGCCTACAATGCAGGTGCTCCACACTCCCACCACCTGTGGCCCCCAGCCTCCCGGGGATCGGCTGCTGTGTAACAAGCCGAATCTCCAGCAGGCAAGCCTGCTTGCTGTAGAGACAGGAAGGGTGGCCTGTTTCAAGCACCTAAAATAACAAGGGTGAAGCAGACAGCCTAATTCAGAACCAGATTTCCCATATCACACTGCATTTTGTGGTAATTCTGTGAAATTCAAGTTGGATATTAGAATGTCAGTGTCAAAGGAAACCGGTTATTAGCAAAGGATAACAGGTGCTCTAAAACTACAGTAAGTGTTGACATTTGAAGGAAAGGAAGCATAATCACTTAATGCTTTTTTTGGCTTTGCATGTAAATGAATAGCCATTCCTTGTCAATTCTCACCTCCACTCCACTCAGAGACTGCGTATGTAACAGCAGAGATCTCCACAGGAAAGACACGAGGCAGAGAGTCAAGGACAAATAAACGGTGCATCAATCACAGTGGAATGGAACAGAGAGATGCAAGATGCCAGAAGGCTAATATGCAACTGCAATTACGCTTTACTTGGTCGGCGAATAATTGTTATAATATGTTACTGTGGTCTCCCAAGCCTTACGGTAGGAAACAACACTGACTTAGACTGTGAGGCATCAACATACATTCCATTTTTCCTTCAAGAAAAACTCTTAAGTAAGGAAGCTGCTCTGTTTTCTATACACGCAAGCATGTTATGGTATACCAAGTTTCCTTATTGGAAAACTATTCAAAAATATCTTCAGCCTCTGCTTTTTGTACAAGATGTGGGCTACTTCTACACTGTATATCAAGTACTATAAAAGGGTTCTTTAGAGGGTTCTCTTTATCAACGTAACTGGCCCCCCAGAGTCAAGTGATCTTCCTTTCCCACCACCACAAACACCCGACACTCGATATTTACCTCTTTTTTTTTCCTCTCCTCTTCCTTCCGTTTCTTCTCTTCCCTTATCTGTGCTAAGCGCTGTTTTTTGCGCTCCAGCTCGGCTTTTAAGTCACTTTTGTCAGACATGTTGGTTTCCTTGGAGGGAAAGAAAAAAATGTGAATATATAAAAATAAGTATTCTGTATTATCATTGCAAAAATCATTCCGAAGAAAATCCAGCTTTGGGGCAATAACAGGTTGTCTTACTTAGCCTCTGTCAAAGAATCAAAGAAACCAGTTAAGTTAGATCTGGTCTCACTCTATATAAAATCTTCCTCCTTTAACACGTATGTAAATATTTGAAAAAATACAATGTTATAGTCCATTCTGGTCTGATGAATACCAGCAACTTCAGAATAAGCAACACATGTTCTATAAAAGCGTCCGAATTAAACAAAAGATAAATAAATAAGAAAGGAAAAGAACCATGATCGTGACTTCCAATTTAGATGGTGATGGGTCAGTCCATGCCCACGCTGAGAAAAGAAAATAGGCTGTCCCAAACCTTCCAAGGCATGCCGTGCTCACGTTTCTGCGGGCTCAACAGACATTCCCCCATGGAGTTTGGGCACGCGGAGATTTCATTTTGCCTCACATTATTTGCATCAGGGAAGACAGTCACTGAAGGCCTAACATGTTAATCCTCTCTTTCTGTAAAACTCTCCTGAACTGTCACTATTAATTTCATCTCCAGCACCACCCGCCTTCTATGACGCTTGCATCTGCATACTGAATGCAGTGTTGCTTATCCCGGCCCTTTCTCTTTTCGAAGCAAGAATTGCGTGTGAACACATCAAGTGGGAGATAAATGCAAGGCAAATTCTTGGGAAAATTCATCTGAACGAGATTTAATTTCAGTTTTCATGGGAATGGAGATGGTGACAGAAATATTTTCTTTGTTTTATTTTTTATTTTATCACTTTTTATTTTTCAATAACAGCTGACATACGTGATTATACTAGTTTCAGGCGTACACCTGAGTGATTAGACATTACATAACTTACTAAGTGATCATCCCGATAAATCTCGCACCCATCTGACACCACACACAGTTACTGGAATATTACTGACTCTATTCCTTTTGCTGTGCTTGCTGCTGGAAAGCTCTTCAAAGACTGAGTTTGGAGAAGACCCTCGGCAATCTCCAATGATTATATTTGTCTTTTTGTGCTCCCAACTGGAAACTAAGAAAATGGAAACACTGAAAAATGAAGAACCTCTTATGACCCAAATTCCTAAAATAAAGTTTTAAAAAATCAAAAATGTCATGAGTATTCATTTGAATATCATTTGCATGCAACTGTGATGAATATCTTATATATCCCTACGTAGATGACAGCAAGAGAAGGCAGAAAAGAACCAAAGAATACAAAATAATGGAAAAACCCTCACACTTCTTGTCTTGGTCTTCAGAAGGTAATGAAGAACCTGCAGTGACTCTGAGACAAACCCACACGGTTGACAGGTGCACTGCTCATGTGTGATGGCAAAGATTCGTGACATCATAACAATAATACTCACAACAATCAATCTCTGCCATTCCCTGATCACACTCTGTCTTCACGTTTCAGCAAATGGTTTTGAACGTTTAATATCTGTGCGAGGCACTCTGTAAGGCATCGGAGCACAAAGATGAGGAAAACTGGATTCTCTCCTTCGAGGAGTGCATAACTCAACCCTGAGGACGGCAGTGTGGCCGGGGACGTTCTCTGAAGTACTGGCTTACCGACTACTGAGCGCCAGGCACTTCACACTCATTGTCACGTTGAATCACATCAGTCCAAGGAGACCCACATTGGAGTGAGGACAAGAGAATGTGGATGACTCCAGTCAAGAAATAGCGACTTGAGTTTGAAAGAATGGATATATGGGGGCAGCTGAGGAAGCCTTGTAGAAAAAGAAAAATGTGGGTTCCACTTGGGATAATGACTGATGAAAAATATGAGCAACCTTTCAAAGGAAAAGTGACAAAAGTGAAATCAGCTTATGCCTTCTCTTGTCCCTACCTCCAAAATAGGTAAGAGCGGAAGCTAGAAACGAGGCAAGCCACTGTGAGGCTGGTGCCAACATCTCTCCGGGCAGACTGCGCCCACACCGGGAGGTGAATGTACAGTCAGAGCCCAGGGCACGTGGCTGGAGAGAGCACAGCCAACCAGGGACAAGGGACTCTTGGTGGCTGTCAAGTGTGGACGCTAGAGAGAAAGAGTGAGTAGCAATTCACCCTTGAGAGGACAAAGAGGAGAGCAATGAGATTGGGAAGAGAGGGCAAAGAAGGAAATGACGAAAAAGAATTTGGGTGTCAGGGGGACTTCTGGGCAGAAAAACGCATAGAGGCAATATCCAGGGGGAATAAGAAGCTGGATGGGGACTGGGGCTGTGGACTAGCGTTCAGAGCCACTCATCTACAAAGGACCGTTCAAACCTGAGTCAAATTCAGAGTCCTACAGGTGCCATGAAGGTAACACGAGGGAGCAAAGCAGAGGCCGCAGAAGAGCCAATGCCCGAAGGAGGCAGCTCTATCCAGCTCCAACCGATGGTCGACATGGAGGAGTTTGGGCCCAAGCAGTTAGATCTTCTGATTTGCTTGTTTCAGGTGAAGCCACAGAACTGATAGAAGTCACATTTATCAATAAAATACTGGTGGTATTACTGGTCAATAATTTTCAACAATGGACAAAATGTTTGGCAAGGGAAAATTTGAACCTAATTCCAGAAGTCGTCTGAAAAGTTGCAATATACACTCCTGAAGTGGGGGCCAATTTAACTTATGTTTTTGACATTTTTCCGCTGTCACCAATGAAATGTACAGTCAGAAAAATCACTGTCCAAACAATAGTGTGTGTCATTCAGTGCGGAAAGCAGCCAGTGGAAACTTCCAAGCTACCCTCTTCTCCACATGTCCCCAACTTTTACCTGCCCTTTCCAGTCTATCGAATAGCAGGGCTTCAGCTAAGGAGCAAACTGTGTAAGACCATCCTACATTTTTGTGATTTTCTTGTGAAGAACTTCCTCCGCCAGTGGAAATAAGGCGTATTCTCAGTACATTTCTGCAAAGGACAAAGGTCTTCTTACAACCAATAAATATGTCCGACAACGTTGGTCATTTAATATGGTGTTACCAGCTACAGAGCCAGTGTTTTAAAAACAAACAACACAAACACCAAGGGAACTTTTAAACAATTATATTAAGGGGTGATGTTTCAAATAACACACTTCACTTTGTAAAGGTAGTTGAGCCACAATGTTAGACAGCTACAGAGTACCTTCTACTTAATTATTTTTGGTTCTATTCCAAAATAGACACTTTGCATCAGCCCCTAGGAGTGTAAGAAATCTCAAGAAAACGCCTCATAAAGGGTTTGGAAAGGACACATTAGAGTGCATGAGTGGGCTCTTACACACACACAGTGAAATGGTTTAAACAGTGGCATTAAATGCGGTGTCAGCACTGAACCCCACAGGTTGGGGGTGGGGGTGCGATTTTGACCTACTAAATCTCCCTGCATATCAAACAAAGCAAAGTAGACAAGCTAAGCATAGGGAACACGAGAGACAGAGCTTCTTGTGGCCAATACAGGTCATTGCTAAGGCAATTACGATGCCCTCAGTCCAAGGACATAAGAATCCAAGCTCCCTGCTGCTAATTATTGTTCACTTGCTTCCAATACATAAAAAGCTGGTCTCTTTCATTTATGGATGGCAATGTTAAATAGGACAAGGGTCTCAAGGTCTGACCAGTTTTAAATGCTATCTTGCTAAATGTTGAAATGTAGCACAGTGTTTTGCAGAAGCAGGTGCAGATGAGCTGACAGGGCTCAGGGGCTAGGTATAGCCAACTGCAAAGAAATAACATGCCATGGACCAAACAGTGTATAGGAGCAACGGGCAAGCCTCCTGCTAGGGCAGCAGAGCTTTGGACACGAATCGGATACCCTGCCCCCCCCGCCCTTCCATCTCCTAGACTTGCTTCAAGTAAATACAACTACTTTGCCACAGCCCTGTCTGGTTTTTGAATAGATCACCCTAAGTGGTGAACCCCTTGAGTTCAGTAACAGTAAGGGGTCAAGTAAACAAACCAAAACCACCTGTGGGTGTAAGTCTTCCCTGTCTGATCACCAACCCGCTCTCACCCACCAGCCAACTAGAGCGGAACTGGACCCTGGCTCAGGAACAGCGACCTCTCTGCCTCCCTCCAGCTCCATCCATTCCGTAATCAACTGCACTTTTGCACACCTGCTCAGCTCTCCTCATAGCAGAGTCCCGAATTCTGAACTTGCTTTTTAAATTATGGTTGCTGCTTTTTCACCCTGCCAACCCTGGCCCCCATCATTAATTCCACCCTAAGTCAAAAACCAAAGTAATCACTCAAAGTTCACTGCAATCATTTAAAAATGTTACAGTGAGGAATACATTAAAGGGGTAGCATGTTGCTACTAACAGTAATACAGTCAGAGCAAGAAAACGAATCTGCACTCCTGGAGATTATTCTAGGGTTCTTCAAGAGAACAGAAGGATCGTCTCACTCTAAATGAGTTGTAAAATGGGTTAAAGAGGTGAGACTCAAAGAAAAAGTATTTTTTAATTAACTGTAGTAATATAATTTAGCAGCAGTAACATTCTGCTCGATTTTTCTGTTGAACACAGGAATAACAGACCAAGCAGTCCCAGGCTGGCATCTTTACCACTTCCCCCAGAGGATGGAGAGGCACCTGGAGAAATGGCTTCTTCTCTAGTCAAGAAATTAGTTACACTTACTCTGGCCGGTGTCATCCCATAAACTAGAAGATCCCAGGTTCAATTCCAGGTCGAGGCACAGGCCTATGTTGTGAGTTCGGTCCCCATCCGGACACATACAAGAGACAGCTGATGGCGATGTTCCTCTGTCACATGGCTGTTTCCCTCCCTGTTTTTCTCCCTCCCTACCCCTCTCTCTAAAATCAATAAGCATGCCACTCATAGTGTTTCATCTTAGAAACAGCTGCTTGGGCCTAAGTCTCAATAGAAAAAAGAATGGGGAGATGAAGGACAGAGGAAAACGAGAGAGAAAAATACAGACGCTGGGAAGGGAAGAAACAAAAGTCACGTTCACATCCCCTCCTCCCTCCCCAGTTAACCTGCGTCTCCTTTACGTCTTGTGTCCGCACACATCCACAAAGGAAAATTGATAGCTGTTTTGAACCCCCAAATGAGATCTCTTGCCTTCATTTCCACTTCTTCATAAATCATCATGGGAGGGTTGGGTCCTGTTCAGAACCAAGTGCCTAACAGAGGACCAGACGGTTTAGTTCTGTTTACACAGCTGCCAAGTGCTGGAGCCTCCCAAGGCTTAGCTTTTGAACAATGTAGATCTTCATTTCCTTTCCATTGTCTAAGTTGGCAGCAGTTTGAGGTTCCATGTCTAATGCTGTCATATGCAAATTATTTTTAAGCTTAAAATCAGAATCCGAGGAGGTTTAACATGACTGGCCAGCTGTTGCCAGACCCATTGAAAAACAATACCCAGGAACAAGTTCTCTTTCGCTGCCTGAAAACAATTGCCCTTGTCAGCTCTTCACTCTCAGCTACGGGAATTTTTCTTCGGCCACGATCTTTCACAACCTTGCTTCACCTGCCAGCTTCTCGTGAAAGACAGCTGCCTCCTTCCACTTGGACGGGGATGAACGGGGCCACAACTATTCGTCCACTTTTACTGCCTTATCACACTGTCAATAAAAAGAGGGTTACAGAACTCTCTGGAGAAAGATGACTAGTGAAAAATGTGCAGGGTTACTTGCTAAATTTTAACAGCCACCAGTACTGTGAAAACAAAAGTTTTAATAAAATCCATCACGTGGTAGGAAGTTGCCCAGGCCTGGTCTACTTGTACCGTAGATGAACAGTTCTTAAACATTTTGGTCTCAGCACCCCTTGATGCCCTTAAAAATTATCAGGGACCTCAAAGAGCTTTTGCTTATATGGGTGATATTTATTACTATGGACCATGTTAAAAATTAAAACCCATAAAACTTGAAGTATTTATTTAATAATTAATTTTTAAAGAACAATAAACTTGTTAACCATTAACACAAAGTTCTTATGAAAAATAGACATGCTTTTTAAGACAAAAATATTAGGAAGGTAATTCTTTTGCAGGTTCATATATCTCTTTAATATCTGACTTGATAGAAGTCAACTGGGGCCTGGTAGCTGCATCTGATTCAGTCTGTTGTGCATGCTATTCCACTGTGAAGAAAATCTGGTCTCACATAAACGTGTCCTGAAAAAGGAGTGTTTGAATAGCTTCTGGAGGTAATTGTGGCTATTCTTTGATGTTACAGCAAAAGTCTACAAATAGAATTTTCCTCAAGTTCAGTTGCAATGTGAACATGAAACTGTGTCAGTCAATGAACAGTTGTGCTCTGTAGTGTCAAAGTCCATGGTTCTATCTTCAATGTTGACTGAATTTTACCCATATATGATTTTAAGTTATCATGCATTCATTTAGAAAATTATGCAACTTCTCAAATGCTGATACATTTCATTGCACAACATCCAAATATCCCATTTGGTAACAGCACCAGCAAACCTTTCAGAAAAGTCCTTAGGTACGCTAAAGCTGTCTGGCTCATGGCGGCAGATAAAAGTTGCCCCAAATCCTAAATTTCACTTGAAAGGTCAAATTTTATCACTAGCAATAAATATTGTCAATTGTGTTCTTGAAGTGACAAGCTCGTGCCATTGGCCTTTAAGATAATTTCTGCCAAATGCTCAAACCTGAATAACCATAGCTTATCACTGAATTGTTTTTTCAAGCAAAAAACAGTGTTTTGTGGGAGGGATGGGGCAGGGAAGGGCAGCTCATTCAGCTTCCAGCTCAAACGAACGCACAAGCGCTTTCCTTGCTGGAACTCCGAGCACTGGTAGGCAGCAGTTTGTTCCTCTTTGTCACGGTGAAGCTGCATGCTCAGGGGAGAGATTGAATATAACTCACATTTTTTCCTGCTTCACGAAGGACATTCTTATGTGTTTTTAAACTGCGAGTGTGTGGCAGTGAAGTCCGATGCCACTGCTGGTGCAGTCTGGGGCCACTGCCTCAGTGGTGCTCAGGGAGCAGCAGTTCTACCCACAGCTCCTTCCACGCCACAGCAACCATGATGTTGCCATGTAGTTTTGACCTTGCAGATCCCGGACACGTCTCGGGATCTCCAGGGAGCCTCCAACCAAACTTTGCCTTAACTCATTTCTGATAAGATGGAGTGGACTCTAAACAGACGCTTATTAACAAAATTTGTGCTACGTGTTATGTAAAAACCTAAAGACAGGCAGTTAGTGTTTTCTTTTGAAGAAAAGAAAAAACACCGTAGCAATGTCACTGAGCACAGAAAATTGAGGCAAGTGTCAGGTGACTATAATGACTTAAGATAACCAATCAGATCTAAGACTTCTGGGTGCAGCATAAGGAAAACTGAAGTTAGGGAAAGTGAAACCTTGGGGGGTGGGGGGAAGGTTCCATAAAACCGTACGAAAGATTTCTCATTTCTCACTTGCTTAAGCCAGGCAGCAGATAAGGAAGATAAACTAAGAGCCTTCTCTCTCTCCCCATTCTCTCCCTGGCCTCCAACCCCACACAAGAATGAATATGCCTGAGCCTCCCTAAGTAACTAAAATGGTTGTTAATAAAATGTCAGCTTCTCTCTTGTGTGAAAAAGTTTTTATTTTTTGTCCTTTTCACTCTGCCATTTTAATAATTACAATTATACAGGTTTGTTTCAGTACAAGGACTTCACAAACAATATTACCCAATACCAGTATTTTACCCTTCAATAGGGAAACTGCAATGCAGTTACCTAAATTCACAACTATTAAGTGGATGAGTCAGGACTGGAAACACCAGTTCTCCTTATTCCTGAATACTGTTACTAAACAATGCTTCACTTTCAGTGTTTACTTACTCGGGATTTTATTCATTTTAGTTAAAAGAAAGCTCTTCTTAAAAGGCTTTTCTGGTCGACCCCACCAGTCTACTTCCAGCCCAATCTTGCAATCACTCTCTATCACCACCTGGTGGCAGCAACCATAAATTGCATGAGAGGTGACAGAGCAAAAGCTTTGCCTCTGAAATTCCCAGTCCCACCACCAAAGCCCATACTGGGCACAGGCTCAAACACTGCAAGCGTTTCATTCACATATGAAAGATCTATTTATGTCAACTATTGTTTTCGAGGGGGCGAAAATATCGGTACATACATGCAGTTAAACATCTATGTTGGTCTTGGTAGGCTCCTTTTAATTCACATTGTATGACTTCCTGACTGAGAAACCAGGCAATATTTCTGAATTAAGCCTTCAGTCTCTCTCTTGTTGGGTCCTTGAGCTGAATTTAAGATCGCTGTGTCTGCATATTGTCTCCAGCCCCGTTTTCACGACTTCCCAATTCTGAGCTGCCCAAATTACCCTGCTTGCGCTGTAACTCGATCACTGGCAATTGAGACACATTAAGCAGGAGAGACTCTCAGGCACTCAGCTCAGAAGCCCGTTATGCCAGAGAGAAAAATCAATCCACGGGGCACCAGCCCTCTCATCTAGTTAACAGAGCAGACATGAGAGCTCTTACAACGTTAAGGGCTCAGAAGTCATTGCCATCTTCTCCAAAAAGTTCTGAACATTGTTGAGTTATTTCTGACCCCCACAGAGCATTCAACCATGTTAGAGACTCAACATACTTCTCTTTGGTAAAGGAAGCGTTCCTCAATTAAGAGAATCAGTCATTCGTCTCTTAGAGTATCTTCCTCCAGAAAACACTCAGATGATATCAAGAGTCCTTGGGAAATGAACATTTCAAGTGGCATCCTTGAAAGTGGAAAAGTAGCGATGGAACAGCTTCGACCACTAGAGGGCACTCAGTAGTTTGGCATGGGCTCCCTGAGAACCGGCACAGAAAAGGAACCGGAAAATAGAATCAGAAGAAAGGAGTGGGAAAGGAAACGAGAGTGAAGAAAGAAGTGAGGGCTTGCACAGAGGATCCTGCACAAACACCTAACCTTGGGTCAAAATAGATGGAAAAGATGTGTCACCTGACTCAGCCAGGGGTCAGGTAAAGAAACCAAATGAAGAAGGCTAGCCCTGCTGCACTTTGTATGAGACCATGTTCTGTGCTCCTAGAGGCCTGAAAGCACGTCAGAGCGAAGAGAAAGGAGTTTTCCTGTCTAAATGGGCACTCAAGGACGCCCTGGCAGGTGTGGCTCAGTTGGTTGGAGCGTCATCCAGTAACTGAAAGGTTTCAGGTTCGATTCCCAGGCAGGGCATGTACCCAGGTTGTGAGTGTGATCCCCAGTTTGGGCATGTATGATCCCTGGCCCAGGCGCCCACAATCACTCCTCCAGGCACATATAAGAGGCCACAAATCGATGCTTCTCTCTCACATTGATGTTTCTCTCTCTCCCTCCCTCTCCCCCTTTATCTTTAAAAGCAGAATTGGAAACATCAGGAAAAAATGTTCTTGGGTGAGGATAAAAAATAAAAATAAAAATAAATAAATAAATGGGCACTCTAGAAGCACTTCCAAAGGGGTGACTTCACCACAGACTACGATGTAAGCTGCCTTTCAGAGGTGCAAGTGGTGCCTCTTACTGAGCACACAGTAGGCATTCAGACATGGCTTAACCATGAACTCTGTGTATTGACCCCTGTGTTGTTTACTTCTTCACATCAGGCTGGGGCCATTCACGAGCTTTGAGTGCCCACTGACACTAAACATAAATTCTCACCAGTTGATTGGAATATAGCTCAGATAAGCATATTTTTAACCATTGAAAGCTCACCTGCTTTTCATACTTTGTAGAAGTACACCCAATATCTGCTAAACGTAGGACGCTCCTTGTGGCTGTAAGAGACCTTTAACAGCTACTGCCCTTTGGAGCTCTCTGCCCAGAGATGCCCCACCGTGCTTCAGAGGGGCATCCCCTAGACACATGGCCTCCCTCTCCGATTCCCTCTTCCCTTTGTGTAGGGTGGCCTTACGCTGCTCTCTCCGGAAGGTCTCCTGCTGTGAGGGACATCCCCACTCACCCAAGCCTATCCAAGTACGGTGCTATGACGTGTGTTGCACAATGCTGCCACCTGGTGGCCCTGTCCTTTCCTTGATCAACCCAGAAATCCTCAAACTCCCCACACCAGTGGATCGTCACCAGTGACCCAATTTTACCACCTAACCTCTCCAACACTGCGCTGGCCTCTCCATGTCCATTCACACTACCCAACATCTACCTCCACATTGTTTCTCTGGCAAATGCAATGCTCTCTTTTCATTATGAATAAATTTGTTTTTATTTTTAAATTAAATTTATTGGCATAACATTAGTAAATAAGGTTAAATAAGTTTCAGGTGTACAACCTTATAATACAGCATCTGTATACTCCACTGTGTGCCACATGGCCCAGCAATCCCTCCTCTCTGTGTGTACCCAAAAATGGGAGAACATTAATTTGTAATAATATATGAACCCCAATGTTCATTTCATCATTATTCGCAGTAACTAAGACATGGAAACAACCTAAGTGTCTTTTGACTGATGGTTAGATAAAGAAGATGGGGTGAATATATGCAATGCAATACTACTCCGCCATTAGGAAAGATGAAATACTGCCATTCGCTACAACATGGGTGGGTCTGGAGAGCATCGTGAGAGGTGAAATAAGTCAGATGGAAAAGGACAAGAACCATGTGAGATTTCACTCATGTGGGATATAAAGCAAAAAACAACAAATGGACAAAGAAACCAACTCATAGATACAGAAAGCACAAGGCTGGTCACAGGGGTGGGGGTGGGGGCAGGGGGGCAGAACACAGCGCAGTGCTCTCCTGGGCTGAGCTCCCTGGCGACCCTCCACACCCTCTGCCCCATGTCAGGGTGATCTTTCTGTCACTCAGGTCTAACCAATCCGTCTTCCTGCCTGAAACACATCAATGACTCCCTCTGAGTGGCAAAATGGCTCCCAACTGCCTATCATGGCACAGAAGGTGCTCCCATTGACCATCTCTCTGTCCATAGACCCCTCCTCTCCCTATTCCACATTTAACTGGCATGCACCAAGCCATTTTCTTGCTTTGTGCCTTTGCAAATTCCAGAAAGGCTCTTCTCACCATTCATTCTCTGATGACTCCCCTTCATGTTCCTGTCTCAGCTCAATCACATCCCTTCCCGAAAGGTCTCCTAGGGCATCAGGCCTGGGCCAAGCGCCTGTCCATGGTCTGCTGCACCATGCACCACACGTTCCGTTTATGCAGGTCTCTGCTCTGTGTGTGGGACTGTCCCCACCTGCTGCTCCGAAAGCTCTGCTAAGGGAAGGGCCACGTCGAATGCAACTCTACACTTCCGAGGCCTAGCAGTGAATGCCCAGTAAATGTCCCTTAAACTGCTATCTGACCATGAGATAGAAACATGAAATCTTCCATAACTTCACTATCGGAATTTTTCGAATACTCATTACACTGGATCAGTGCACTAAGCTTTTAAATCACCAAACTCAGAAAATTCTTCCTTACTATGCGAGAAATCTTTATTCCAATGGGAGGGGGCATGTGAGTCAAATTTCTTCATCTGTGAGCACAAATGTGCAAAAAACACATCATTCTAGCATTGCCTCATCCGTTCAACTATCTTTTTCTAAATCATTTCAATTATGTACCCATTGATATAGTGTTTTCCTGCCTGGTTTACATTTTTAATCTGTTTTTTCCACTCTGAAAGGATCATTTAGCAAAATCTATTCAATTTATAATTGACAGCCTCTATTATTTATCTCAACCAACAAATTCAGCAATCTAGAATCTATCAGGCGAGACGCTTTGAGGATAAATCATCATGCTGATAGTGGGCTTTCCTTTTCAGTGGTGAAAAATATCAGTGTTTTCGAGCAGTGCCATCTATTTATTACACTTAGGGCTGTTTTCTCGGAGTTGCTAAGATGATAAATGAACATGTCTAAAAATAAATGACTCTGGGGTAACCTGTGGGGCTGATTTGTAAAATAACCAATAACAAGCAAATCTTCAGACATGCCCAAGTTTAGCTTTGATTTAGAGTCCTTGGCCTGCGGGCTCTAGAAAGGGGCCACCTTTTCTGTGCAGCAAAATTAAATCGAGACAATCCTGGCCAGTGGGACTGCCTAAAGTGGGCGCTCTATCCTGATAGGGAATGCAGGCAACATCAAGCTGCCCAGATGTTCTCGTGACTCACCTACAAGAACAAATTTAACTGTCATACTAACAGAAATAAAATCAAAACACATTAATACAAGTAAAGAAAGGAAAAATTTTAATGCCTAGGTAATAAAGTCAAAATAGATTTTCTCAGTGTAAGTCAGCAATATAAAAATTCAAAGTCAATTTGCTTTAATCTTCTAAAAATATGTTCAGAGATTTCCACATCATAAAACCACTTAATTCGGTACCTTCCAAAATTAACTACAAAATACTTGTGAGTTTTTAATTAATCCTGCCTAATTTTTAAGGACTTGCAGTTATGAGCGGAGAAACACATGCAGAGAAAGGACGCGTTAAGGTAAGCTCTAACCTCACACCCAAAACAAACGGCCTCGACATGTGAAAAGCCAAAATTCAAACCCAGGGCTTCAGGGCACCTGCTCTCAATGACTGCCCCTGCCTGTCACCTTCTGTGTTGCTCATCTTCCTTTGTCCCACTCTGTGGGCCTTAGCATCTATGTTGGTTCTTCCATTTCCCTTGTCCCTTTCCTTTGCGGTAGTCCCCCACTATATGTCGGGAGTTTTCCTTCTCATGTTTGTTCTACAAGTGATACAGAATGAGACAGCTGAGAAGAACACAGAGCTGCCAAAGATCCCCTAAATCAATGGGGTCCGTGCTCACAAGAAGGCGGCGAGAAGGTTCCCAGAGCAGGTGACTTAACAAATTCTCGCGGAGGCAGATCAGGCCCGCAGGGAGCAGAAGGTGAGGGTGCGTCCCAGGCAGACGGAAGCTCGGACAAAGGCAGGGAGGTAGGAAAGAGAATGGCCAGTCTAAGGACAAGTAACCTGACGTGGACGGGCTGCTGAGTACAGAAGATGCGGATGGAAACGCAGCCAGCGGTCAGATCCCACGGGGTGAAAGACTAACCGCCCCAGTTTCCATGGAAGTGAGGGGTTCCCTGGACACAGGACTGTCAGTGGTAACACGAGGAAAGTTCCAGGCAAACCTAGACGAGTTAGTCACCCTACAGCCGAAGGTCTGCTGTGTCAGGTTTTAAAGGTCTCTCTGTAGGCAGCAAAGAAACACCGAAGGATCGGAGCAAGTACAAGACCAGACCATTTATGCCAAGTGTGTAACACACGCCGCATCGGCCTTTAAAAAATAGATTGCCACCCACTGATGAGTTACTAAGCCAAGTAAATTAGTCATCAGAGGCATCAACTTTTGTGGTCAACAGATCACAATTATTAGAATGCCCTGTGCATGGTACGGGCTACTGCTGCGTCACGGAACTTGTCTAGGACACACATTCGCTGTTACGTCTAAAAAGTATTTATTATTGTTAATTGCAGTTTAAAAAGTTTGAAATATATTGGGCTACCTCGATTCTAAAATTGCTAACTTTGAAATTACAGATGTATCTCTGCCTTTGTCCTTTTTCAGCCAACGTGCTGCATGACACGACACCCATAGGTCACAATGACATTTGCAGAGTCTGACCCGGGCTTCCAGTGCCCTGAGGGCCAAGAGAGCAATATCCAGGGACACATGTCACTGTGCTCTGTTTGCAGGGCACTGCTGGGGAAGCTCTGCCACGGGACAACCAAGGCAAGCTCGGCATTTCTCGTTTAAATCTACCAGAGGAAGAAAATGAAAATAAAGCAAATCCTTGGATACTTAAAGCACACACACACACACACACCATAGTTATAGAGATTAACCCGCTTTTTTAGCTGCCTGGTGTGCCCAGAAAAATCAGTACTGCCAGAAATGCAGGAGCACGGCATACCTCCTGTGGACCCAGTCAGCACAGAGGCTGAATGACCCCAGGGTTTGAGTGTTCGCCATCTGTCCCATCAGCATAACCTTTAGATTCCTTTTGGAAAGTGAATGCCCTCTGAAACACTTGGCAGCAAAGACCCAGGCACACTGCATCCCAGCCATGAATGGGTAACTCGGGGGATGGGGCAGTGCTAGGAACAGATTCTCAACCAGTCCTAAAACGCTTAGACCCTTCTCATACTTGTGTGTGTATTTTAATTCAAGACTTAAAAAAAATCCTTTTAGCTGGAGTCAGTTTCAACCATCTGTCTCGCTGAGTGAAAATAGGATGTAGGCTTGTATATAGGAGCTTTTGAAGAAAACCAATTTTGGCAGAAAGAATTAAAGGGAAAGAAAAATTGTATCTCAATTTTCAAGACCACGTTAAGGAGAAATAAAACATCCAAAGTAAGTAGGAACTTGCACGGACACATCTGGCTCCTTTTCCCCCTGTTAGGCTGCCCCATTCCTGACCATTTCTGGATTGACCTTCGCTGCCCAATCAGAGCTTTGGGAAGTGGCAGAGTGGAGACCTAAAAGTCATTTCTCCGATTTGAATGACAACATCAGGGGTGGTGAGGAACTATGGTCGTAGGTATTCTACAAGAATTTTTAATTAGCCCTCGCCAGTGTGGCCCAGTTGGTTGGATCATTGTCCCATAGACTGAAGGGTCACAGGTTCAAGTCCCAGTCAGAGCACACACCCAGGTTGTGGGTTTGATCCCCAGGGTGGGTGGGTACAAGAAAGTAACCAATTGATGTTTCTCTCTAGCATCAATATTTCTTTCTCCCTCTCTCTCTCCTTTCCTGTCTGAAAAGCAGTTCTAAAAAAGAATTTAATGAATGCTAACACAGCTTGACACTTTCTGAGAGTTAAAATAGAAGTTATCTTCAAGCAGAGGGCATCCCCCACGTCAGAACTATCACAACATGGCCAAAATATCACTATTAGGATTGGCCAAATGTAACAGAAAACCACCCCATCATTTGTGGCGAACAGCCATAAAAACAGTCACAGTTAAAGGGGAATGGAGCCTGAAATGGCAGGAAAAGAGGTACTTTTCAGATTTCCTCAGTGTGTCCAGGGAGAAGGACACCCTGACCATCTGACATCATCTCTCCTGTACATCTGCTAGCAGAGCCACCACAAAGGCCCAGGGCTACCCTCCTGAAACACCTGCCGTGACCACTGCTCCCCGTGGCTTGTCTCCACGTGGGTCCAACCTCCAGTGTTCCACGCTTCAGTTAAAGGCAGATCCAGCCTTCCAACGAACTCAGGCCAAAAATCTTGGAGTCATCCTTGATTTTCCTTCCTATCAAATCCCATATACGATCCATTAGCAAATTATTCGGGCTCTCCTTTCCAGGATCTGCCTACTTTTTACCATGTCACCTGCCATCACTCTGTCCCAGCCACCATTGTGGCTCATCCATATTATGGTAAAAGCCTCCAAAACAGTCTCATCTCCGCCCTTGGCTTCCCTTGCAGTCTTTTCTCGGCTGCCACGGTGATTCTTTCAAAACACAAGTCCAGTCATGTCACTTGTCTGCATAGAGCTCTCCAATGGCTCCCAGCTCTGGGTAACAGCCAAAGTCCTACCATGGCCTTTGGCCCCACACGGCCCAGCCCCATCAGATTCTCTGATCTCATCTCCAGACCCCCTTCCTTGCTGTCCCTCACACACTTCAGGGACACTCCCACCTCAGGGACTTTGCATCTGCTGTTCCCTCTGCCTGACAGACATTTTGCCCTAAATATCTGAATGACTTGCTTCTTCAAAACTTGGTTCAAAATCCAGTCCCTTGGGGCCTCACTCGCCCAGCCTACTTAAAAGAGAAAACTTCTCCACACTGCATCTGCGTTCTCAAATCTTTCCTGCTGCCTCGCTTTTCTTCATCACGTGTATTGCCACCTGACATGTTCCATAACATAGTTAAGCACTTTTCATTGTTTGTCCCTCCTTCTATAATGTACACTCCAGTGAAGGCAGAGATTTTCTCCTTACTGGTCATTGATATATGGCCAGAACTTAGAGGACTGGTACAGAGTAGATAATAAATAGTTGCTGAATAAGCGAATTTGGCTTCAAAAATGTGAAGCTCCTGAGTGAGCTCCTTCTAGCTTTAGTTTCTATAAATAAGGTCAAAGCTCGATTGGTTTTTATATTCTTCTGAGTTTCTTCCCCTCCCCTCCCCTTCAACCCTTTTGCTGTAATCTGGTGTCCTTATTTGTCATATTATTGTCACCCTAAGATTCTGCCTCCCTTCCTGGCCCTTTGGCATGTATTATGTAATTGGACCATTTGCATGATTTTTCATTGCCTATGTCACTGCTAGACCAAGCCTTCAGGATCATTATTTTTTTATGTTTTTAATTTATTGATTTAAGAGAGAGAGGAAGGGAGAGAGAGAGAGAGAGAGAGAGAAACAGCAATTTGTTGTTCTACTTATTTATGCATTCATTGGTTGATTCTGGTATGTGTCCTGACCAGGGGTAGAACCCACAACCTTGTCATATTAGGATGATGCTCTAACCAAATGAGCTACCCAGCCAGGGTCTCAGGATTACTCTTAATGGCCTCAGGGTAGTACTATTCCAACCAAGCGCAGCTCAGACTTCTGAGACTGAGGGCCAAGAACCTGACTTCTCAGAAGAGTTCAGGATAATGACGTAGAAGCAAAGGAACTGTGATCCCATGGAAAGCTAGGTTTCTCCTGGCAAGTCAGTAAGTTGGCATTTTATGTTCATAGCCTAATACATAACATATACTTGCATTGGGTTGTATGAATTCGTCACTAAGTTGCTAGAGAATTTTAGCTACATAAGAATAATGCAATATCCAAACCTTCAAAACTAAGATTTAGACCTTAATCCTGTCCATCTGAATAGCTGATAGCTGGCTGTCCCCAATCACATCACTATTTTCACAGCTGCAATGTGGCACCTGACTCCAGATGAGAAGCTTGATGCCCAACAGTGCCCCTGTTCATGTTCTCAGCAGGTGAGCACCCACCCACACACATGTGCACAGTCACCTAACTCCGAATTGCTTTGGTAGATCAGAGCATGATTCTCCCCATCACTCCAGTCCCTGCTGCCCAGTGAGCCTTTACAGGAAGGGAGCAGGGGATAGCGGGGAGGGAGAGTGGAATGACATACCTAATGGAGGGAGGTGTGAGAACACTTTGGGTATCTGAGCAAGGTCCCCACACATTTGTTAAAGAGGGAAAAGTACCCCAATCGACCAACTTCTCTAATTTGTTAAGAGCCAAAAGACCCGAGTAGTTGGCTCCATGATGCCAACTGTCTATGGCATAGATTTCTCTCTATGTTAATGCAACTTCATGAGTACTGGCTGAGGCCCTAGAACTGCACAGGGCTGTTCTGGGTGCTGTGGGACTTACACAAATGATCAAGACAGCATCTGCCTCAAAAGGCTAGTAATATGGCAGGGCCTAAAGATGCCAGCTCCATCGCAAGGGAGGATGGGATGAGTACGTGATGGAGGTTCAGAGCACAAAGAACAGTGTGTAGGAGTGAGACCGTGCAGGGGTCTTTGTGAAGAAGCAGGGACCACAAACCAGGCACGGAACTATCTGTAGGATGTGAACTGGGGAAGCATTGCCTGTGGAAGGAGAGTGAGCGTGAGTGAAATGACAGAGGCAGGAGGTGGCCTGCGTTTGGGGAACGGGAACGGCAAACGGTCCAATTGGACTGTGGCCTGTGGTCTGTGGTTGAATGGGTTCGAGGTGGTGCCACAGGAGACAGGCTGGGAAGGTGGGTGCTTGGTGCTCTGCTCTCAGGTCAGCTGCTTCTATCCCTTGGTCCTGCTTCATTTCAGGAGGAAGTTATTTATTTTTAAAACATCTAAGAGTCTGGATAAAAAGCAAACATTTGCATGTTGAGCCAATCCAATCTATTTGAAGGTGTTAAACAATGCAAACAACTGGTGTTAATGCTTCTCTTACATCACACCTTTGCTGCATATAGGGAAAATGTGAGAAATTAAACGCTCAAAATAGAAACCTTAGCATTTGTAATTCATTCTGTGCATACAAGTAGCATTTGGGGAGGGGACTCTGCCTCCCAAGTCATCTGGTAGTTTTCTGTTCTTCACACTGTAAAAAGAGTGGGTAAGTTAAGGGTTTCTGGTATAAGCCTTTGAAGTGACATGTTTGCCTGGCCTCTCCTGTTGGCAGGAGGGACCAAACGTCGATCACCAGGATACACTAAGAGATTACCGAATGAACAACTAAATGGACAAAAGAAAGCACACTCAACTGCATGATGATGTGGCCAGTTTGGACTGAAGTTAGATGTGAGTATGTTTTTGTTTGTTTCTACTGGTTGTCACAAGCTGTTAAGTTTCCTGCAACCTGGCCTCACACTGCTGGACAACATCCCCAGGGTCTGACAGCAGCCTAGGGAATTTCCATGGGTGAAAGAGGGAATGAACGAATGCTACAACTTGAACAGTTACATGGGAAAAGAAGTAGACGTGGATGGTCACAGTTTTATTCCAGCTTGGCGTTTGTCCTCTGATTTACGCTGGCCCCAAGCGACTGGCAGAACCCAGCCAGAGGTAAGAGTGATGCAGGACTCTCTCTAGTACACGAAATCACAAATTCTTGAATTGGGGGCAGAAAAAAAAAACAGAAACTACCAAATACTGGTCTGACCTCTTATTGGTACAATAATCCCATCACAGATGATCCTCACTTGGTGGTAGCATCTTGAACTCTCCTGGGCCCAGGGAACTCACTACCTACGAGGCAGCCCAGTTCATATTTTGAATAGCTTGAGAAAACCAAAGATTCTCCACTATACTATGAACTCTCCTTTCTCCTGGAAGTCTCAGCTACAATAGATGTGTGTCTTCATACTTATTTGCCACACATAGAGTGCTCACACCCACCTTGTCCCTTGCTAAGAGCCCACCAGCTCTCCGCGGCATCAAATACAAAGTTCATCGGCTTTGCACTTGAGGAGTTGTGGGGGGAAGGGGAGAGCCAAAGAAGGGATAGAGAAAAGAGAGGGTGTGCATCTGCCAAGAGGAGCCACCCAGCCCCACCTCCTTCACACCCACACTCCAGCTCATCAAACCTTTACCTGCGGTGCTGGTCCCAAGCACATGGACCTTGTAACTTTCTGGACTCAAACAAGCAGAATGCCTCTGTGGATTTGCACCACATTAGGTTTTAATTTAACATGACTTTGAGTGCTGGGTTTAAGTGTAGTGGGGCTGGAAAGTGTGCCTCAGAGGACCAGAATTCCAAGATCAGAATAGAGGCCAATGTGATGCTCTAGAAATCTCCAGACTAATGTGGCCTCACAAGCCAGGGAAGACGCTGACTGGCCATCTGGCCCTCACAATGCACTCACCCTGAGTCTTGTAGTGCTTTACTGGGCACAGATACAAATGCTTAACAGGATCCGGATGCAGGGAGGCAAGGCTCCCAGAATCCTAGGAATTACAAAGTCCATGTTCATTTTTGGCCCAGATACCCCAAAGGGGACGCATTTCAGGAAGTCAATGTTTGCACTCAACACCAAAATGATCCAAGGGAAAAAATGTAAATCCTATAAAAAATGGAAAATTAAGTGGGATTTAGTCTTTTGAGACTCACCACAACACTAGGAAGTGGTACTATTGTTATCGCCCCTGTTTTACAGATGAAAAGCATGAGGTACAAGGAGTCAAAGTAACTTTTCAGGGTCACATAGATATTAGCAAGTGGTGACACCAGAATTTGAACCCCAGCTCCAGAGGTCACTCCCTTACATTACCTCTTTTTTCTATTATCTTTCGTATTTATTTATTTATTTGTTTATTTATTTAGTTTTCACCATATTACCTCTCAATCACTACTATGATTCATTACAGGATCAAATCAGGCCCAAGAGCAAAAGAAGAAGATGAACGTAAGACATGAATAGAAATGCTATTGCCTGGTCAACACTGATGTCTGGTCAGCCTGTGAATTCAAAGATATGGTTGTTCACTTAATTATCCGTCACTTCTCTTGTTTGATCTCCCACTGTACTTTGTTTTACCTCTATTGAGTATTTACCACATTTTACCTTATGTGATGACCCTGTGATATACTTATAACATACAACCATGAAGTGCTCATTGTTGCTCATGGTTGGCACTCCCTGAGCGCTAAATCAATGCTCTTGACCAGGATCGAGAACCACTGAAGGAACAGGTTTTCACGACTACACACAGGGGTGGGCAAAAGTAGGTTTAAGTATCCACTTTTGTTGGTCGTTGGTTAAATTGCCAGCCATCATTACCTAAAAGATAAATTATAAGGACATGAAAAATAATAATAATAAGAAGAAGACAAATAATACAAATAATACATTAATTAATAAGTAAATAGTAATATGAGAATAAACTTTTGTGTACTCACAACTGTAAGCCTACTTTTGCCCACCCCTGTATATTACTTTTATTCATTATAAGTAAAATCTAGATTTGTAAGCTGACTAATTCCAAGACCCTGTTATTACTCATGATGCTAACACCATTCAAATGCATTTTATATTCTAAATGGGCATCCTTTCAGATGCTACTGAAATTGGATATTGAAACCATCACACGTGTGGTTCTATCTCAGCAACCTTCCTAGGGATGCCTTTCAGAAACTGCTTAGTAGCAGGAACAGGTAGAAATCAGGTAAGCCCCCCACTTCTACAGTGCTTGGGGTTAATCACAAATTCCTAGTCTCCTCCTCAATGACTACACTTAACAACGCCTTTGAAGTCAGGCAGGGCCATCTGATTTGCTTTGGCCAATGGAATGTGAGGGGTTGGGGCAATGCATATGAAAGTGAAGCCTCTCACATGACTTACTATGGTGAAGAGAGCCTTACTGACCACACTGGATATGTAACGTAAGTGAGAAAAATCCTTTCTTATGTTACTCTGCTGAGGTGAGGGAGTTTGTTATTGCATCCTGACACAGCCTAACCGGATCAATGCACTCCAATGGCCCCAACCCACTCCATTCTGGTCACTTTTCACCTTCCTTGATTTAATGTTGACAACTGCAAGTACCTCTCTTTCACCATCCCTACCTGAGCTTAGCGGTGGAACATCCTCTGAGAAGGGGGCTCTCCTTGATGAACCTCCCCTAATCAGGGCCCATTCAGCTCTTTTTCAGCTGGGTCTGGTCCATTGGCATGTTCTCAAGAGTCCAACTTTAGCAAGAGTCCTGCTAAGTCAGTTTAGCCAGAACCCCCCACCCTAAATATCTGATCACTGGCATCTAATCAATATCTGATTGCGTTCCTCATACCCCACCATCTCCCAAGTGATAGGGTATTTGATCTCCCTGGCCTTCCTTTATCAAAAATACTGTTAAGCCAGCTTTGCCTGAATCCTTCCCCTTAACCCTGATGCTTCCTCTTAGTAATTTTCCATCCACTGGCTGCCACCCTGCCCCTTGGTGATAAAATGCGCAGGACTCCCTGCTGTATTCAGAGTCAAGCCAATCTCTTCCTCCTGCTGCAAAAGCCCACTGCAGTGAGGGGTCAGACACCTATCACCAGAGTCCCCCACATAAAACCTGCCTTATCATTTCTGTAACAAGTGACAGGAATAATGTTTTCTTTAACAGCTATAAGGACGAAGAAAGTACTAAGTGTCATTGTTAACCAAACTGTGGCCAGAATATGTGTCCTGGTTAAAGCATGTTTCATTTTGAATGTTCCCTCAGGGAGCTTAGAGACTCTTTCCACATGACCTACCTTCCCTGGGGTTTGGGAAGGCAGTGGGGCTATTGACAATGGCAAGGGTGGCATTTCCAATCCCCTGCCTCCTCCCCAAAAGCAGTCGTGCCCAATTGACAGAGGGCACTGGCTCTGTCTGGGCAGAATATACTAGAGAAAGGGAATGTTTGAAGACAGTCTCCACTCTCTCCCCTTACAACTGGTTTGTAACCCAATTCTCTATCTACTTTAAAATCTGCAACATGCGGGCCTTCCAATTTTAGGAATTCACATTTCTTTATTTCGAAAAACAAAGATGTTCTCAGGACAAACGAGTACATTCCCCACCCCCATCAGTAAATCTATGGCAAAAGATACAGGGTTTCATTTTTGTTATTATACCAATTGCTTTTTAGCAGCATTTGAAAATATTAAAAGGCTTAAAAGAGGAAGCAAGAAAATCTGTATTCGAAACCCCAAAGCTGGCCTTTACAATGTCCTTGGGTGGTCCATATTTGCACTGGTAGATTTAGTTTGGCATTTTCACTTATGTAAATAGATTCTCACTTTCCTCTGAGCCTGAAAGCATTCAAAGGGCGAAGATCCTCTTTCCAAATTGGCGGTAACCTATACCTTCTGAAAGTGAACAAAGTCACACTTTTCAAGGAAACAGGCAGAGACGGTTTTTGTTATTCTTTCTTCCACAAAATACACACCAATTCCCACAACCCCTTGCTATTTTTATCCTAATGGGGCGGAGGGTGAAACAGGAGACACCCCATCATTTTAAAAGGGGACGCTGTCAAAACACAGAGTCCCCACAGGGCCTGCTTACCTTTTCACCCACCTAAACCCACCAACTACTGAAATTCCATGAGCTGATTCTGAGACAGAATCTCCTGTCATTCCCGATACACGGGCTCGCTGTAACACTCAACAACTTGAAAAACGGTTAAAGGCTTCCATATGTGCAGGACGGGATCTAACTACTTTCAAAAGGAGAGGACTTCGTTCCATTTCAATTACTAAAATCTTCAGCTTGTCAAACAAAGAAATGGGCACTATTTCAGGTTAGAGTAGAAAAATCTGCATTCTAAAAAGGAAACTGACTCTAGGCAAAGAGTATAAAATATTGTGTCATTATTTACCCATTAGCACTATTTCAAATATACACATTGCTCTTGGCTTCACTCTAGACATTAGTATAAAATAGAAATCTGACAAATGAATCAAATTTTCCCCTCTTCCCACCAGAAAGGAACCAAAGTACAGAAATGCTCAGAGGAGAGTGTCAGATCAAAGCCAGATCAAGAGAATTCGCCCCAGAGGTTCATAAAGGAAAACACGAGCCTCAAACCACCTTGCCTGTCACTTCTAGAACGAAAGGTTGTCCTCCTCAGGACGCCCCCAGCCCCAGCAGAAATGCTCAGCAGTGATCCTGATTCAGGAAGGCAAGGCTTCCAGAATTCTAGGCGTTACCAAACCTACGTTCAGATCGGGCCCAGACGTGCGGTGGGGGCTATAGTTCAGGATGTGAGGGCTTTTACTAAACACATTAAAATGATCCAAGGGGAAACAATTAAATCTTATAATAAAAGGAAAATTAAGTGGAATCTATTCTGGCTGATATTTCAAGTCAACAAAGCTTGTTGAGCAACTAGCCCCTGTGAGACCCCCTGCTGGAAAACACGAGGATCTCTCAAGGAGCCTAGAGCACAGAGTGGGGAGGAGCCCTTCCTTCATTGTTATATGTCAAAGTTTATAGTACTCTGGAAATCACTTTCATTGTGATTCTTTAAATGTACAATGAAAACTGTTAGATGCTAACCTAAAACATGTGGGAGTGAGGGGACAGCACAATTTTTAAAAAATTCTTTAGAGGTTATACTACAAAAATCAGAACAACATGGTACTGGCATAAAAACAGATACACAGATCAATGGAATAGAGGAGAGAGCCCAAAAATAAACCTCCACCTTTACTGGGGTAAGACAGTCTCTTCAATAAATGGTATTGGCAAAACGAGACAGTTACATGTGAGAGAAAAAAAAGAAACTAGACCATTTCTTCCACCATATACAAAAATAAACTCAAAGTGGATTAAAAACTTAAATGTAAGACCTGACACCATAAAACTCCTAGAAGAAAACATAGCCAATAAATTCTGGATCTGTCTCCTTGGGCAAGGGAAACCAAAGAAAAAAAAGGAAACTAATGGAACTACATCAAACTGGAAAGTTTTTGCACGGTGAAAGAAACCATCAACAAAATGAAAAGACAACCTATTGAATAGGAGAAGGTATTTGCCAATAATACATCTGGTAGACCATCAATATCCAACATATATAAGGAACTTAATACAACTTAACACTAAACCTACAAACAATCCAATTTAAAAATGGACAGAGAACCCAAATAGACATTTCTACAATAAGAACATACAGATGGCCAACGGATATTTGAAAAGATGCTCAACATCACTAATCATCAGAGAAATGCAAATGTAAACCATGATGAGATACCAACTCACATCTTTCAGAATGGCTATTATCAAGAAATCAACAAATAATAAGTGCTGACAAGGATGTGGAGAAAAGAGAAACACATGCACTATTGATAGGAATGCGTATTGGTGCCGCCACTATGGAAAACAGTGTGAAGATTCCTCAAAAAAATTAAAAATAGGGTTGCCATACAATTCCACTCTTGCCATTTATCCGAAGAAAACAAAAACACTGTTCCAAAAAGATATGTGTGCCTCCTATTTTCATGGTGGCATTACTAGTAATAGCAAAGAAAGATATGGAAGCAACCTGGATGTCCATCCATAGATGAATGGATTTAAAAAATGTAGTATGGATGTGCATATGCAATGGAAAGAATCAGCACTAAGAATGAATGAAATCATATCCTTTGCAACAACACAGAGGGAACTGCAGTGTATTACACTAAATGTAGTAAGTCACACAGACAAAGGCAAATACCGTATGATTTCCCTTATATGTGGAATCTGATAAACATCAAACAACAGAAAAGGATAAACAAAACAGAAACAATCCCACAGAAAGAACAACTTGATGATGTCAAAGGGGAAGAGGTAGGGCAATAGGAATAATAAACAAATAAAAAATGAATGAATAAAATGCTTTAGGAGTTACAGGAGAGGCACGCTGTTGAAGCATCATGAAGCACACTGCTGTCTGTTTCCAGGCAGATCTGTTGATTAAGTGCAATCATCCTTTAAGGTGCCTGAGATTTATCTTTATTATAAAGAATGCCCCTGACTCTAACATCAATTTCTGCTCTGTGTGTTTGCCACACTGACAGCATTAGCTGGTCTGTATCCCCAAATAAAACAGTGGGTTGTTCTATAAAATTATAGCAAGAATATGGGTGAAGCATAAAAATGTTAGGGATTAAGTGACATTTTAGGAGCAGGCTCAGCTGCTCGTGAGGATCTCAGGATTGATACCAGCCCCAAACGAAAAGGCCTGTAAGTCATCTGCTAAGCAGAGGTCCTCTCGGGATTCCCTGCCAAATCAGTGTTTCAGATCACAACGCAGCCACTCTATCGGGTAAGCCCAGAGGACTGAGCAGCTTCGAATTCAGCTTTGAAGTAAATTCATCTTCGCAATGAATCAAGTCCTGACTTGCAGCCACCTTTGCAAAATCAACTTTCTGGGCTGTCTTAGTTGTGGACTGCTATGCACTTGGTGCTCGGCAAGATACCTAGTGACACTTGAGAATCACATGTGTGGGGCTTCAGCACGGCTCCAGGGAGGTGGGGTTTGCTTATCCTCTGCTCCTCCCCGAGCGATGTCTGATTGTCTTGGTCCATTTTGATAACACATTTAGACTGTTCCTATCAGCGTGTGAGCATGTTCTTAAAGGATTCTCCGTCCTGCCACAATAAAAAGTTACACTGAACAGTACTTTTTGGCATCCCACATAGAGAAACAATGAGATAGGATGGGAAGAAAATAGACTATGGGATTTGAAATCCAGCTCTTTCACTAACTGGCCTCATGTGGCCTTGACCAAGTGGTTTAATGTTTCGGAGCATCAGATCCATTGTTTATCAAGTGAAGATAAAAATGTCAGCCTTACAGGGGTATTGGGACGATTTGCCAAAGCATGAATATGAACAGGGTAAGTGCCGAATGAATAGCAAGCAGTGCTGCGGCTGCCTGACACTCCTGCAGACCTCACTTGGTTGAAGCGTGCATTAGTGTGTGTTGTACCTACACCTTGGCAGTGAAATGCCAAAAATGTCCTAGTAACCAAAAAACGTTGTTGTTTTTTGTTTGTTTGTTTTAAAGATTGTATTTATTTATTTTTAGAGAGGGGAAGAGAGGGAGAGAAACATCCAAGTGTGGTTGTCTCTCAAGCGCCCCCTACTAGGGACCTGGCCCACAACCCAGGCATGTGCCCTGACTGGGAATCAAACCGGTGACCCCTTGCTTCATACGCCAGCACTCAATCCACTGAGCCATACCATCCAGGGCCAAAAAACGTTTTTGTTGGCTGGCTCTGGCTGAACAGATATGCCTTCTTCCTCCCCCTTTTCTTAAACAATGTACTTGAACCAGTGGTTCTTAATCTCTTTTTTGTCACAAATGGCCTATTTTTTCCTAGAAAATGTCATTTATGCACAAATGCAAAAAATTTTGCATCGATCTTATTGGACTCAATGACCCCCTGAAAACCATCATGTGCCTGCCCCTCACAGTGCCTGTGACTCCTGTTTAAGGAGCCTCCTCTAAACAGAGACCCAGGAAATGCCTTGTGAGAATGTGGCTGCTCAAGGCTGGCATCTGAGCAGCTGTGTCTGTTACACGGCAAGCCTCGGTCCCACAGACTGGTGCCAGGCCTTCTGGAGACAGAAGCAGAGTTCAGGCTCTCGATGGAAAGTTCCCAGTCAAGCAGAATAATTTTTACGTGAACCCGGGCAAAGGATCTTCACAATTTCAAAGAAATAAAATGAGAGTCAAATTAACTTTGGTTAATTCTCAAAGAAGTCCACCTTAGAAGTTCACTGTCTCAGCAAAGTTCTTTTTGTTGGGGTTTTTTTGCTAGAACAAAAGTTTCTAGTAAAAGGGATCCTGCGATCAAGGGGACAACTATTTACCTGGCATTTGAGAGCCACAAAGTGCTATGGGGAACTAGCTAGTTTTCTTAGGAGATAGAACCAAGACAACGTTTGATTTCAAAAGAGCTATGGTCCTACTTTGGGGCTGCCATGTCACCCACAGCTACCAACCAGCTGGAAAAACAACTAGTATGGCTGCACTTTAGGCCTCGGGGAAATCCAGCAGCAAACCTGAAAGAAGCAGACAGGCTTGCCAGTTGCGTTTCTCACAGAGAGTACTCGCTAAAGTGGGTGAGTTCTGCTTTTAGGGTCAGATCGGATTTGACTCCTACCTCCGCTATTTATTAACTATAATCTTGAGTATGTCACTTAACTGAGTATTTCACCTGTAAAACATGGATAGTAATGTCTACTTCATAGGGTTAATATAAGGAATGAGATGAGACAACATAAGAAAAGAGCCTAGTATTTAATAAAAGAAAGTCACCAACGTCATCATTCTATGGTATGGAAGACTAGAGGCAGACTGCCTGAGTCCAAATCCTAGTTTATTACAAATTATTGGCTGAACGATTTTCAGAAAGTTACTTGGCATCTTTGTCTTAGTTTCCTCACCTGTCAAACAGTATCACAAAAAATGTAATACCTAAGGTTTTGGTGAGGATTAAATACGTTAATGCATAGGAAAGCAGTGTAAAATGTAACGCTTGGGCCAAGGGCTCAACACATTCAGTAGATGTATTGGTAATGCAATATACTTAGTAAATGTGGTGCAGTACAATTACTAAATGTACTAAGTACTGGTAAAGTGCTAAATATATTTCCAACCTTTGCTGTGTTTGGTGGAGCAAAATGTCGGGAGAAAAAGGTGGTGAGGAAATATACTGCGACCTTTTCAAGGGATGCCAGATTAAGTGACGGAAGGAAACAGGGTGACAAGGGAGAATGAATGGCCCTTTTAGGTGACTGTGGATGAAGCCTGTGCTAAGAGACATGGCTGGGTTTCAAGACCTGGCATGTACTTCGCAGGGCTGTACTGAGTATGGACAGAGACCCCCAGGATGGATCCCCGAGAACTACTTATCTCAGCACTGGTGTCAAGGGATACGCTTATTTATTAAATGTGGACTCAGCAAAGTGTTTGAGGAAGTAGAAAGGGTGGGAAGAAAGTTAACGGAGCCCCCTCTTAGACGTAAAACATGCGGACAGAAATGCAGGTGGCTTCCTCTTACCATCTCAGACATTAGTCAGAACCTAGAGGCCGGGAACCATCACTGTGAGATTTCTGCCCCGTTGTCCCATGAGTTGAGTTGCTTTTCTCTGCCCCGTTCCCTTAGTGGCAATTACACCTAATGATGTAGACCTTTAACACTGCTTTGGATCAAGTTTTCAGTAGGAGAGGAGGACAGGCTGGGTGTGGGGTGTGACAGAGCCATCCCTCTCCCCCAGGGCCCCCTGCAGCAGAGGCTGCCCCATCCAGGCTCCAAGGGGAGAGGGAGCAGGTGAATTCAGGCCTGAGGCCAGAGACAATGGGGAAGAAAAGATGTTCTGGCCCCAAAACTGAGCCAAGAGCTGGACAGCCTGGGGACAGCCTGGGAACAGCCTGCACTGGGCCCCCAAGCATTGCACAGACCTCCCAACGATGGCGCTAGAAGATTTTTAAGAGAAATGGCTCTTGGAGCATTGGATCCTCAGACTTTAAGAAATATTAGAGTTGGTGCCTATGAAGAGAACATTTGATAACTTAGTGGTAGGAGTGCTATTATTTTATTGAGAAATACGGTCAGAAGAGCAGAGTTTGGGCTCTTTTTTTCCCCACCAAAATTTGCAGAGAAAATTTGACATTTTAAATAATCAGAGAAAGTATTAATCACATTCCCACTGATACCCTTAGGCTTCAACTTGCACTGAATGCTCCATTTCAAGTTAACTAATGCTGATCAACATCCTTCTCCATAATTTCCACAAGGAAACTATGTACCCAGACAAGCACCCATATCTATGCTAATATGAGCCCTGTGATATCTTCCGTAGTTACCACGCTTTACTATTCGCCACACGTTCTGCTCATCTGGAATATTTGGAAGCGATTTTCCACAACCCTGAACTACAGTAAATCTAGAATGCCCACTTGAAAGGCATTCCAGCAAGAAAATGGCTGGCTACTTTTTCCTGCCCCTTACCTAGATGTAGTAGAGACCAGGTTAACGATTGTATTCCATCTTCTGCATTTCTGCCGAGTCTCTGATGTCCTAAGTAATTTCCTGTCTTGATCCTGGGTTTCTGCTTAACCTCAATAGCCCAGGAACCAGTCAGGAGACTCCGGCAAGCTCAGTTCCCATCAGTGCTGCCAGGATCGCTGCCCTCACGATGACGACGCACAGATTTACAAGGCCAGAGCGATCGGGGAGTGGGAGTGGGGGAAGGAGAGCCACGCGGCCGAGAAGGTGTTTACGAAAACACATCCCCCCCACCACCAACAACCACACTTTTTTGTAGCAGTGAGACTGGCATCTTCCTGCGTAAGTGTTAATTAATGCCCTGCTGGAAGTGCATTCGCTCCCTCCGACTTGCGGGTAGCAACAGCATCTAAGAGCTTTGCAGACAGCTGAAAATGTAATCAAACAGCATATTTCCCCTCCCTCTACAGCTCCCCCTCCCCCAGGGGCCGTCAGCTGGTGGCTCAAAGGGGGTGAGGATTTTACTGCCTCTGGCCTTCCACTGCTTAAGAGGGGACCGCGGCGGGGTGCGCTCGGACACCCCTCCCAGCCCACAAGGTGGGCGACAAGGTGAAGACACCATGACCCCTCCTCTTCTGCACTCACCTCTCGGCTTTGCTAGGGGAGCTGCAGCAGGGGCTGCCGCTGGGGGGGCTCCGGCCGCCTTACCTTAGGGAGCAGCGGGGCAAGCAGGAGTCAGGGGCGGGGGCCGAGGCAAGAGTCCGGCTGCGCTGCAGGGGCCGCACTACTGTCTGGCTCCTAGCTCAGATGACACCAGGGAGGCAAAGGTTAAGGAGAAGAGCAGAGGGGGCGGCACCAGGAGGGCACGACACCCACCTCCTGTTTACCTGGACACGCTTCGCGGTGGCACTAGTCTCCCCGAGCGCGGTGGCGGCTCCGGGGCGGCGGCGGCGCTCGAGCGGCTCCCGAGGGTGGCGGGTGCGGCGCGCGCAGGATGTGCTGTCTCACGCTGCGCCCGCCGCTCGGCTTGAGCTCCTCTGGGAGCCAGCACATCCTCTCTCTCCCCGAGCCTGACACTGACAGCTCCCGGGAGCACCCAGTCTGCGGGGCTCGCCCCGCCCCCGGCCCACGCCCTCCACGCCTGGGGCCCCTTCCGCAGGAGCACACTGCTCTCCCCTTCTCCCCTACCAGGTCTCTCCTGGAGGGAGTGGCGCCCGCCAGCAGGCTGGTGGCGAGCGGGGGACCTGATGAGGTCAATCCCTCTCTTCCTGTGCAATCCAGAGGACTCATCTAAGTTGCTGCAGACGGAAGAGCTTCAGTGTTTTGGGAGCTCCTGCTCCCAACGTGTCAACGTTGAACAACTTTCCCTCCCAACTACTTTAAGGTCATTTAAATAGAAATAGCTCAGACCCATCTGCTACCCACAGTTAGAGGTCTGATATATCCCCATTTTTTCCCAGAAGAAAAAAATATATATAGCTTGCCTCCACTGCATTGCTTCCCGGAGTCCTAGCTTTTAAAAACCTGGGCAACCATTCTTGGACGTCCCCAAAGCTTACCTTAACAGCTAAGTGTTCAGGCTCAGAAATGGAGTTTGAGATTCTAATCAGTGTAGGTTTGGCACCAGTTTATAGGTAAGCTTTTCATCATGTTTCTTGAATATCAGCGATAAAGACTAACTGGAACTTTGAGGGAACATAATCAGTCGGTGTTAGGGTGGTCAGTGACATGGGCTGGGAAAGAATTCACAAAGAGAAGAAAGTGTAGAGGATAAAATTTTTATTCACTCTCCAAGAAAGGAGAGGGGCATGGTGTGAAGAGACACTCCAGCCTTGAGGGGCAGGGGCTCTGAGCTTTTATCGGATTATAATTGGATGATAAAAGTGTTGGGTGTGCTGTTGTGAGGCCCCTGGGTTGTCGGGGGTGTTGTAACAGGAGGCTGTGGTTTGTGCCAACATTGTCTACTGCCCATGGCTGTAGGGACTGGAGAGTTCTGTTCTGTTCTTGTCTTCCAGTAATTTTCAGTCCTGAGGACATTAGTTTAGAAGAGTAAAATGGCAGTCCTGTTTAACAAGGTCACAGGCTTGCTCGACAAATGCTGCCACAATAGCAAAGGGTGCCAGCTTTGTCCTTTCAGTGGGCAAAGTCTATGAGAGGAGCTAGGGCTTATGGAAGCTTTTGAACTCTATGTAATAGAGATCCACGGGAGGAACTCCATGTTTATAATGAGGCTCTATGGCTCTAACTTCCCCTTCCCTTAACTTCTATGCCCCCTCATATAAATACCTCTCCATCTTGGCACTTAGACCAGAGTGTGCATGTGACTTGCCATACCTGCATGCACTGGTTGGCAACCCTTTGTTTTTCCTGAATAAATCCTTTTTGGTGATGAAACACCTAGTCGATAATATTTTTCAGTTGACATGTGGGGTTGCTCAGCACACATTAGAATGAAAGTTAGTAGAGGGCAAGGACTGCATCTTATTCGTTGCTGAATCCACAATACCTATAAGAGCAGAGTTTAATGCATAATGCTGCTCGGTACATATGTGTGAATTTAATCGACAAGTACTGCAGTCATTTCAAAATACATATAGATCTGGTTGTAAATACACTATCATACCTATCTATGAAATGGACATCCTTGTTCTAATTTTGCCTACCTGGCAAATTATTGTGACCATAAATGTGGCTAAAAAAAGAGACAGGTGAAATATCTTTAAATAGAATGAACTCAAGATATTCCAGAAGAAAGATTCTTTGAAACAAATACTTGCCTCTGTCATGTGTTGGGTACTTAATACAGCCATGCACTGCTTAATAACAGGGGGTGTATTCTGAGAAGTTCGTCACCAAGTGACTTCCTGGTTGTGCATCTATCCTGGGGCGTACTGTTAAAAACAAAAGTCCACCGAGTAAATTTAAAGATCTCACTGGCTGTATTAAGTAATTCATGAATCCAGCAGCATCCCACTTAGCAGTTAGAAGGACACACCTAGAGTTCATACAAAACAGAGCTATTAACAAAAGAAAAGAAAGGATTATTTTTAGACCAGTACAACTTCTGCCCCCTGCACTCTGCAAAGATTTTTCTTTTTTAATCCTGCAAATTGCCTCTTCTTTCTGTGGGTAGGAAGTAGGGGACAGAGAGGGCCCATGTGACAGATTATCTCGCTGGTGTTGGCCAGAAAATTCCCGGCTGGTTGATTAAGAATATGTTTCTGGTTTAAAGAGCAATTACGCCCTAGCTGGTGTGGTTCAGTGGATTGAATGCTGGCCGGCGAACTGAAAGGTTGCCAGTTGGATTCCCAGTCAGGGCGCATGCCTGGGTTGTGGGCCAGGTCCCCACTTGGGGGTGTGAGAGAGGCAACCGATCATTTATCTCTCACATATTGACATTTCCCTCTCATTCTCCCTCCTTTCCCCTCTCTCTGAAAATAAATAAAATATTGAAAATAAATAAATAAAAAGCAATTAGATCAGGCATTAAATCTAGTTTTGGCATAATCGGCTTTTAGCAGAAGTGAGACCATTCTGGCCTGTGGTTTTCTCTTTAACACTATTTGCATAAACCTACACACCCAGGCTATATGTTACAGCCTACTGCTCTGTAGGGGAGGAAAAATAATTTTACCTTTACCTTTCTGGGCTCTCAGCTGAGACGTCTCTTTAATAAAAGACAGATGAAGAGGAAGAAAATAGTTTAATAACATATATACTTTCTACCTACAAAGGAGAGACCTAGGAAAATTGAGTTACAGTTTTTTCATGATCATGTACCCAGGCATAATACAGATACTTGGGTGTGAGAATGAAAGCGAATAAGAAACGAATGGTCTCTGTATTCTACAAACTTAAAAATCTAGTTGAGAAGACAAAACTGGCTTTAATACCAAGCAGACTAGGAGAAGAAGAATTGAAGGCATTGGCCATGAGAGATGAAGAGGCAAATGCATTCCAGTTGGGAATCTGTATGATCTGGAAGGCTTTGTTGAAGAGGTTTTGGGTGTATGTCTATAGTTAGAGACACATTTTGACAGATGGTAACATGCATTTCAGAATAGAGTTAGAAAGCAGGCAGAAAAAGAATCATAGACCTTATTTTTATTGGTAAATTTTTTTAGCATTCTAGGTTTATAAAAATATTGTGAAGAAAGCACAGAGAGTTCCCATAAAGCCCCTAAAAATTATAAACTGCTCATTGCAAATATACCTGTTTCACCTCCTAATGTACTTATCCCTCCAAAATTTGAAAGATGGTTCCAAGAAGAGATTGAGTGGCTACCACAAAATATGCTGGGCAGATTCTTCACTTGCTAGCCATTAAGAAGTTGCTTTAGAATCCTGCAGACAATGATGTGGCTAAGTTCCGCTGCTCTGGGATCAGACTCCATCTACGGCTTGCTGGTATGATATAGTATTTGCACATGTTACGAGAGTCCTCTGAGACTTGAATCTCCTGTGAGTCAAAACGGGGCAATAAAGATGCTTGTCTCTTGAGATATTTCAGTAAGTTAATCCCTGTGAGGCATTTGGCACAGCCTCTAGCCTATGATTAGAAACATTCAAAAAATGTTAGCTATGGTCTGCATTAAAAGTTCAAAAAGTAGAGTTTATTGTACCCTCTAAATTCAGTTGTCCATTCTGTGACATTACAAGATTTTAGGGACAACTCAGACTTTCGGGATCACTAGTAGCCTTCAAGACAGAGATTCCTCTGCCTCCATGCACTGTCCTTCATTAGTGCTAGATACAGGTGTGGCCCCACAGCTGGTTCTGTTGTCTGACTTACTTTCCTAGAGCCCCACTGCACACAAGTTACAGCCACACTCTCATACATCAGATCCTTTCAAGTCCACCTGAGAACCTCCTCTGGAAGTTATTCTCCAGGTGATATGATCTTTTTTTTTTAATATTTTATATATTTATTTTTAGAGAGAGAGGAAGGGAGAGAGAAAGAGAGGGAGAAAAGCATTGATGTGCAAGAAATACATTGATCAGTTTCCTCTGGCACACCCCCATCTGAGGACCTGGCCCACAACCCGGGCATGTGCCCTCACTGGGAATTGAACTGGTGACCTTCAGGTTCTCAGGCTGGCACTCAATCCACTGAGGCACACAATAGCCAGAGCTGATTTCATCTTAGGTAGGAAAACTAAAACTGAATTCACCTCTGTGGTCCAAAGGTTTTAAAATAACAGAAAAAAAACAAAAAACAAAACCATGAGCCATCTGAATCAGGCTTGGAAATATTCTCTTTAAGATGACATAAGCTCTGGCCCTGGCTGGGTAGTTCAGTTGGTTAGAATGTTGTCCTGATATGATAAGGTTTCAGATTCAATCCACATCAGGGCACATACAGTAATCAACCAATGAATATATGCATGCATGAATGCGTGGAATAACAAATCTCTCTCTCTCTCTCAAATCAATAAATTTCTTTTAAAAAGTTTAAAAAGATGACACAAGCTCCACATCATGATCAGAATAAAACCCTGTGAGAAAATTAATTAGAACCACTGCCCAGTGTCACATATGGTTTTGTTTGGGACATACAAGGTTTGTCCAGAGAAAGTCCAGCCATTGTTAATATAATGAAAATGGTTTGGGCAACATCAATGTAACCTGACAGCCAAGGAATGTGGACTGGAATGCGCATGTGTAAACAATGGCAACTTTACTGTACTAGTCAGTGGGGGTGGTAGACACCGTTGAGTGAGCATGTGCACTGTGTGGCCTTATTCAAAATGACTGAGCAAGTAGAGCAATGAATCTGAATCAAATTTTGTGATAAGCTTGAACATTTCTTTGCAGAAACTATTTGGATGATTCAGAAGGCCACAGCTATGGGCAGCTGGTGATTGGCAGCTTCATCATGACAATATGCCCACTCATGCATCATGTCTCTTGCAAAGTCTTTTGGTGAAACATCAAATCACACTGCTGACTCAGCCCTGCTACAGCCCAGATTTGTTGTCCTGTGACTTCTGGCTTTTCCCAAAACTAAAATCACCTTTGAAAGGGAAGAGATTTCAGACTATCTGTGAGATTCAGGAAGTTACGAGGGGCAGCTGATGGCAATTGGGAGAACTGTATGAGGTCCCAAGGTGTCTACTTTGAAGGGGACTGAGGCGTCACTGTCCTATGTACAATGTTTCTTGTATCTTTTATCTTCTTCAAAGAATGTCTCTATTTTTCATACTACATGGCTGGATACCTTCTGGACAGACTTTGTATATAGCTGGTGGGTATGTTTTATGTATTTTCTATTATATGACTGAAGTTGGTCTGTTTGTGCCAAATCAAAACAATAATAATAGATGTTCAAAAGCAGGTTTATTATTGGTGTTAGAAGATTTATTAGAAATCAAAGAGTGATTTATGGAGAAATCAATGATTGCAACTTCTAAAGTAACTACTGCTTTTCGTCTCTGGAGACTCTTCATTAAGGGTCGTTGCCTATGGTTTGTCTACACAGAAGGTGTAAAGAAGCTGTAGTGAATAAATACACACATTTAAAATTTGTCTTCAAGTTTAGAAGAATGAATTCAGAGATGTCTGCTGTATAGTTTGAGATTTTTCTAAATGCTTCTTGGATATCTTCCCAATGCAACTCCAATTATACCAGAATCGCCTGTATTTGTAATACAATTGCATTACAACCATCCGTATTTTCACCCCCTTCACTTTTGCCTCCATGAGCCTTTGCTCCTCCCCCTCCTTCTTACATTTCTTTTCAGTTTGTCTTTCCAGGATGATGTTAAGCCAAACTGCATGTATTTTTAACAATCAATAATAAAATGCAACCACGAAAATATCTACAAAGCAAAACTAAACATTTTTAAATCTTAAAATGTTATGTTACACACTTAAATTTATGGGATTACAAAATATAAATTATTCATGTTGTTTTAAATTCACTTCCCATTAGTGTTTAAATGTATATCTTTATTTTCCCAGCTGTGAAATCAGTTTCTATATCTTTTATTTGTGTTCTGTCTCATTCCTTGTTGTTTTGAATTTATATTTCTAAGAATCAAACAAACCCACCCTACCAGAAGAAATTAAACCACATTTTTGATAACCTACTTCTCTGTATTGTTTCCTGGAAAATTATTCCACTCCTTGGAAAGATTGATCCTAATAGTTCTATCTGCCACAGCTCTCCCAAGAGTTACAAAGAACGTCATGTGTACTTATTGGTAAGTAATTAAATGTACATACATTAGTGCCATGTGTGCCTTTAACCAGAAAATCTGAGCATGTTTCTTTATGGCGCTGCATTGTTATGTCTCATGTGCTAGCTCTTAATATCATCTGACTGCCCAAAATGTGAAATCTAAATGTTTTATGTATTTTAGAATACAAATTTTATATATTACATGCTACTGACTCCTCTCCCTCATTATGCTTACATCATACAGAGTTATACTTTAAGAAGAGTTATAATACAATTTGTATAAAGTAACACAATTTCATAGTACTAAAGAAATGTAGAAATCAGTGATACTACGCTGAGATCAAGAACACAGGCTCTGGAGTCAGGTGTACGTGGGTTAAAACTGGTTCATGTGATTCGCTAGCTGTGTGATTCTGTGCAACTTGCTTACACCCCTAAAGCCTCAGTAGCTTCATCTGTATAATGGGCATAATCATGCCCATCTCTTAAGATTTTAATAAGGATTAAATGAGAGAATGCTTATAAAGAACTTGGTTATAGTAATTGGCACCAAGTAAACACTAAATGAATGATAGGCATTTAACAACGCCTGTGTGGATGTGCACAGAAAAAAGACTCAAGGTTACACAAAATGTTAAAGGTGACTTAAGTTTTTTTGGTTGATTAAATTATATGTTTTTTTTTTTCTTTTGACTTTATCCTTGTTTTTTAATTGCTTCATGATGAATACGCATGTGTTCCAACAGGTCTATCAATACCAGGGAAAATCCAGTAACAGCATTAAGTCACTTAAAAGCAATAAAGTTTTATATTATAAGCTTCTTTCTTTGGAAACTCTCTAAACATACACTAAATCTTGTCACTTGGCAGCGGTTATGATGTACATTTCAGATATTAGAAAGGATAAACTGTAGAGAGATGAGGTGCAGCTCCTCCTTGCTAGAAAGGGAGTCAGGGTAAGGGTAGAGGGAGGATGAACGGAGATGGCCATGCCCTCTCACTTCCTTGATAAATAGTGAGCATGTCCTGCACGCCACTTCCAGCGCATACCACTTGGGTGGTTGCTGTGCATCGCTGGTTCCAGTAAGATGCAATGAGCCATAAAGGAATCTCTGCTCAGGGATCTAATAACAATACGCTGCCATCTCCTCTGGAAATGGAAAGATATGCTGCCCTGTCTATCTGCCAGGGCTGTGTCCTTCATGCTAGTGATGAGAGGCTAGAGCCAAGTGGCCAGCAGTACACCTGTTTTCTCCAAGTCCTTACTCTTCTCCATTTGCTAAGTATTCAGGTGAAATTCCTCGTGGAGGGCATGCTGGAGGAGGTCACAATGCACGGGCCAATTGTCCCAAGAGCTGCACCTGGGCAATCGGAAGCTTCTCACCCCCTCTGCTGTCCTCGCAATGTGGCTTCTGCCCACCGTTCCCATAAGGAAGCCATCTGCAAGGACGCAGCCTTGAGAGAACACTGCGTTGTTGAGACTGACTTGAATACATGACTCAACCATGTTAACAGCTCTATATAAACTTTTAAGGAACGTGGTGAGTGGATGCAGAGGTCTCCTTGTCTCCGTGTCTGCCCAAGACAAACGTTGTAAGTTCCCTTGCTTGCTAAATGTGCCACCCACCAATCTGGAACAGCCGCTGTCTTAAGTCTCTCCTTGCACCCCATGCCCATGGCTCAGTTTGCAAACAAACAGGGTACTACAATTCACATTATTGACCAGCTGACTTCTAAAAATATGGCCTGACTATAAAATATAAGTATAATTAATTAATAGGGAGATAGCTAAAGAAAGAGATCATCTTTCCACTTAAGTTTCTAGCATAAAAACCAGTTAGCAGGTGAGAAAGCCATTAGTGCTTTTTTTTAAAATTGAATTTATTGGGGTGATATTCATTAATAAAATTATATAGGTTTCAGGTGTACACTTCCATAATACATTATGTGTGTATTCTATCATGTGTTCACCACCCCCGGTCAAGTCTCCTTCCATCACCATTTGTCCCCCTCTACTCCCTTTCTCTCTGGTAATCACCACGCTGTTGTCTGTGATGAAGGGTTTTTTCCTTAATCCTTTACCTTTTTCGCCCAGCGCCCCCCCTCAATCGCCTCCTGTATATCTGACTTTGGGGTTTCACTGGGTCTGCTATAACCAGATTTTGAACACAGACTTCTCTGAATTAGAATTTGGGCCAGGATATCCACTCAGATAACATTTATTTAAACTTTCTGTGCTTCAGATTTTCCTTTATAAAATGAGGACATTAACAGTGCCTACCCATTGGAGGAGGCCATTGAGAGGACATGATTACCAGATGATCCTTGAGCTGGACTTTGGTAATCAGAGGCTCCTTACCCCCTTCCCTGTCCTCGGAATGTGCATTCTGCCCGCTGTTCCTATAGCCTGAGCTGGGTCAAGGACACAACCTTGAGAGAGCAATGTGCAGTTGAGACCATCAGGATGGTGTATGTGACTAAAACCAGTTAAGGCCTCTATACAAAATTTTAAAATTCTGGCAGGTGGGCCCTAGCCAAGTGGCTCAGTTGGTTGGACCAATGACTTGTACACCAAAAGGTGGAGGCTTTGATCCTGGTCAGGGGACATACCTAGGTTATGGGTTTGATCCCTGGTCCAAGCAACTGAATGATGTTTCTCTCACATCCATGTTTCTCTCTCTCTCTCTCTCTCTGGTGCCCTTCTCTTCCTTCCTCTTTCTAGAATAAATAATAACATACCCTCAGGTGAGGACTAAAAAATAAATAAATAAAATTCTGGCAGGTGGGTGCAGGGATCTATTTCTATTGCACCTGCCTAAAGCAAGCCTCATATGTCAATTCCCTTACTTATTAAACCTACTAATCTGGCATGGCCTATCTCTCTCTCCATATGGGGGGATTTCGCCCAGAGTTTTCAAACCAGCACTTCCTGTCAGGGTTGCCCAGAGAATTAAATAAATTAGCAGGTGTGAAGCGTTGGAAAGATGTCACATACATAGTGGAACTATTATTAAATCTTGTGAACTGTTCATTATTTAGAATTGTGTTCTCATAGATTTTCAGTTCTCCAAGGGTATTTGGTTTTCGTTTGGTTTGATTTTTAATCCTCTACTTCTGATGTTGGAGGCTGGTGAGTAAGACAAAATAGTACCAGCTGTTCGGCTGTTTGTGTTAAAAGAAGAAAGCTGCCCAAAAAGGCGGCGGAAAAACATAATTATTTCAAGAGACGCTAAAGGAGAAAAAAAGAAAGAATAATATCCCATGTCAGAAGCAGGGTTGCTTTCTAAAAGCTACCCTAGAGTAACACACCCACACATCCTGGTCGTTGCCTCTACGGAAATCAAAACCTGGGGGTTGATGGTGCAAACCAGCACCTTCCATCCAAGATAATAAACACGAGGGGCAGGCAGGGAGCAGTGAGCAGGATGTCATGATACAGTCACATCCTCAGAGCCCTCCCCGCACTCGTGCCTGGCCGCCGCCTCCCTGCCATTTGCGCCTGTCCCAGACGCGGCGGGCGTGTGTGCAGGGCTATGGTCAGCTGGGCCTCTGGCCTCCCACGGCCTGTCTGCTCGCCCTCCCTCTCAGTCTGACTCCACCTGCAGCCTTCGCTACACACTGGCCCTGTTAAGTTTTAATCAGGCACCGATGCTGAAGTTTTTGTACAGCTGTACAATGCACTTATGTTTTAAGCTAAGTGTTAGTATGAGTTGAAAAGTTAAAAAATTAGACAGATCATAGAGTAAAAAAGTTATAGTAAATTAAGGTTGATTTATTATTGATGACAGAAAAAATTTATAAATTGAGTGTAGCTGAAGTTACAGGGTTCATAAAGTCTACATTAGTGGACAGTGATGTCTAAGGCCTTCATGCTCACTCACCACTCACTCACTGACTCACCCAGAGCAGCTTCCAGGCCTGCAAGCTCCGTTCATGGTAAGGACCCTACACAGGTGCACCATTTGTTATCTTTTATACCATATTTTTACTGTAACCTTTCTATGTTTGGCTATGTTTAGGTACACAAATACTACTATGTTACAACTGCCTACAGTATTCACATGCAGTATATACATGCAGTATAGGCTCGTCGCCTAGGAGCACTTGCCTACACCATATAGTCTGGGTGTGTAGGAGGCTCTGTCCTCTAGGTTTGTGCACGCACACTCTATGATGTTCACACATTGACTAAATTGCCTAACAACGCATTTCTCAGAACATGTCCCCATTGTTAGGCGGCTCGAGATTGTATGCAGAAAGGGAAATTGAAGTCTGGTGGATAAAAAGCTGTCTCCGCCACAACCCCTTCGTTCCCAAATCTAGGCTTTGGTAAAGACCTACACATTACTGATCATATTTTTAAATATTCAAAAATAGGATCAATCACTTGTTTTGGGAAAAATAATACTGAGTGTGGGATACCGGAGAGCAGGAAGTAGATAAACAGATTATCTCATCTACTCTCAAAGATATGCATGTTCATTATCTTTCTGGGGGGTATTTAGTAATTATCTTAATACAATGTTCTTAATAGTGGAAGTAGGGGTGGAAAATTAGTAAGCAACCTTGTGTTTGGTTGTCAGACACACACACACACAGAATGCGAAGAACTAGTCTATGTTTCAGATAAGCACCATATCTTCCAAAACAGAATGAATCCAGAGCAGTACAGGGACTTGGAAGTGGCACTTTTCCTCCCTTTGACTTGTCCTCACACATGCTTGGTGTATTTGTGTCCTTCCATCCTGGCTGACAGGACCATCTCACACGCCCGAACCTTTGAGCGTCATCCTTGAGGAAAACCCTTTCTCCTGCTCTCTTGTCCCAATCTTCAAATTGTCATGTTTACCTGTCTGACCCCTTTCCCCAGAACCTGGTTCCCTGAACCAAGCAGACTGTTGATCACTTGGGTTCATCCAGACCTACTCTGGATGGGGTGAGCCTGCTGGGGAAAGCACTGCAAATGGAATGAATGTGAAAAATCAGTCCCTCCATACTGCCGTGTGGACCTCATGTTAGCATGACTCTTGTTCATGGTTTTGCTATTAAAAACAAAAAAGGTTTTCTTCTCTTCCTCAGCCCCAAGTCCTACTTGAGGTTTAGAAACAGGTAGGGGAAGGGTGGTAAGTGACCTCCATAAGCATCTCCAGCTTATCATAGGTCAGATAAGATGTTGGCTGGGTTTCATTTTACCCCCTGAAGGGAGTAGTCGTTCTTTGTGCTCTGCTTCAGAATCTGAACTAGCCACCCATCTCCAAAAATATCCCACCTTTTCCTTAGTGATTTTCTACATCATACTGATTAGGTCCAACAAGTTTAAATTTTACCAGCTCAGAATTTTAATCTGTGGGAGAGGCCTGGCCTCTTCCCCTTGTTGGGCTGGGTGGTAATTATAACTTCCATGCCCAAGGATTGGGGTTCATGGCCTCACATCACTCTCATCAGCTCCCCTGTACTATTCTATCTTCTCACCAAGGTGAGAGGGCTTTCCTTTGGCCTCACCTGGAGAATATTAATTCTGTCACGGATGTCGGCATCAATGTCCTAAAGCCTGTCAGCTTTCCCTCCCTGTCAGCTTCCTCAGGAGTAGGAAAATTTTGCCTAACAGACCTCATTTGGGTCTTTATTTGGCAATGTGGATTCTCATTTGTTCCTTGTCAGGGCTCTCTCCCAGCAGTCAGGTGGCCTACCTGAGATCCTGGCTCTGCTCCAGGTGAGTAGGTGTTTGTTTTCAGTGTTATATAGTCCTATAGCAGCAGGCAACCATTAGGCCTCTTGGAGTTTTCTCTTAATTTAGGTGTATATTGGAGTGAAATTATTGTTTTGTTCCCTGTCATAAACACAGTTTGAAGGAAAGTTTAGATCTAGATCTAAATCTCTAGTGAGGTCCACCCTTCTTAGCCCTGACATTTTATATTTGTACATTCTCTCTTTTCTTCATTAGTCCTATTAAATGTTTATCAATTTTCAGCAAAGCAACTTTTGCTGTTGTAGCTGATTTTCACTATCAGAAGTTTATTGTTTATTTTATTAATTTCTGCCCTTATTATTTCCTTCCTTGTGCTTCCTTGGGTTTATTTTACAGGGTTTTAATATTAACTTTTTGAGATTTCTAGTTTTAGTTGTGACACATAAAAAGCTTGGAAAACATCATTCTTATCCTTATATCAAGAAAAAGAATCTAGAAGCTTTGAACTACACTACAACCAGATTAACTTAATTTACAATTTATACTACACTACAATCAACAGTAGGAAAACAGACTTCCAGTCAAGATGGAGGCGTAGGTAGACACATTTCACCTTCTTGTGCAACCACAAGAAGAATCACTACTAACTTCAAAATAAAAAACACCCATAACTGCCAGAAAAGCTAACTATATGGAAGTCCAAAAACCAAGTATTTTAAAGAAGCTGCATTCATCCAGACAGGTAGGACGGGCTGAGACAGGGAGCCAGGAGGAGAGGATGCGGTATGGCATGGAGAGGTGGCAGTGGTGGGATGAGTGGTCCCACATTCACATGCGGTGGATAAAAATTAGGAGGGATACTTTGGGAGGAAGCAGTTGCAGCCCCAGACCAGACCATAAAGCCCAGAGTTCCAGCACCAGAAAGAGAAGCCTCATAACTTCTGGCGGAAAAACCAGTGGGCAAGAGAAAAGCGAAAATGGGGGAAAAGATGTAGGGATTAAGAAACATAATTGGTAGGTACAAAATAGACAGGAGGAGGTTAAGAATATTATAGGAAATGGAGAAGCTAAAGAACTTATATGCACAACCCATGGATGTGAACTAAGGGGGGAGATTGCAAGAGGAAAGGGGGACTAAGCAAAGGGGGGCAAATGGGAAAAAATAGGGGCAACTGTAATAGCATAATCAATAAAAATATACTTTAAAAAACGGTAGCAAAATATGCATTGTTTTCAGTGAAGAGAAGTAAGCCTTTATTTTCTTGCTGGCTGAGCTGAAAATATACATTATTTTGGAATATATATGGGATTTACAAAGACAGACCATATGCTGGGCCACAAAATAAATCTTCATACATTTAAAAGGATTAAAATATTTTATACTATCTTTTAATTTATGGATTATCAAAAAATCTAAGACTAGACTTCATTGTCCAAAGGTCTCCAAGTCCAAAAAGCTATACTATCTCTCCATCCAGAAAAAACACAAATTCATAAATACTCATAAATCTTAAAATGTAACCACCATATTCTTTGTCACATCTAAGAATATTAATTTATGAGTGAAGTAGAAACTCTAATTGTCAAACTGAATCCACTTAGCTATATTCCTGTTATAATACTACTTCAAGCCTTCCAAGTTGCATTTATGTGAAATATTAATGGTGTTGAGAAAATTCAATATACAACATGATGCTCAGCACGGCGGCTCCCAGACTTCTTTCCTTCTCTCTCTCTAAAGGGTTTTGAGGCCCTTAGTACTTTAAATTCAGAAATACTCCCTGGCTCTGGGCTCATCCCCTGTTGAGAAACAATGTGTTCCTCATATGTCACAAAGTTGAAGCAGGGCCAACCCTTACCAAGGTCAGTTCCGACCCCACCTCCACCTCCTCCAGTGGTCCACACACTCAGGTTTCTCCACAATCCTTACAAAGGACATAAGTTTCAAATGTTTCATATCCTCTTCTGCTATTGAAAGGTGGCTGAGCCTTGGAAATACCGAATCATTTTTTGAAGACTAAAATATTCTCAGGATGATTTTTCTAAAATATATTATCTATTGTGTTGTCCTGTTTTGTAAATTTATATCCTTTTCTCTTAGATTATAGATTTATCTTTAATAACTCCCTGTATTCTTTGGACCTCAAAGAATTACCAAGGACAAAGCCATCTAAAGTAATATCTCAAGGTCCTCCGTACCTCCATGCTTCCCACCGCCTTTTATGAGGCTATTGGCACAAGCATACAGGACGTGTTCTGAGAGTACAACCAACAACCAGAAGAGGCTAACACTCATACCTTGCCTTGGCCTGGGTTTACCAGAAAGCAGAGCCCAAAGAAAAGGTTTATGGGCCAAGACCTCATTGGGGAGTGTGTCCCAGAGGGCAAGGATGAGAGACAAGAGTAGTGTAGCAGGAAGAAAGGGAAAAAGATGTGCTATTGAGTTGTCCATCACTGTGTGTGACTGGTTTCTCTATCTCGTGAGAGCACTTGAAAGATTAAATTTTACATTTATTTTCATCTAATTAAATTTGAAAATTAAATTCTTAGAGAACATGTTCTCTGACCACAACAATATTAAAGTTAAAAATCAATAACAAAGCCTGGAAAGACCTGAGATATCCTTCCATAAGTGAATAGGGAAATGAACTAGTACCTCCGTACCCTAGAACACTACTTAGCAATGAAAAGAAACAGACTATTGACAGACACAACAACTTGGATGAATCTCTGGGTAATTATGCTAAGGGAAAAAACAATTCCAAATTTTACATATTATGATGATTCTATTTATATAACACTCTTCAGGTGACAAAACCATAGAGATATGAGAGAGATTAGTGGTTGCCAGGAGACAAGGAATCTGGGTGAAGGATGGAAATGGGTGTGGCTCTAACACAGCAACATGAGGTGTCCCTGTGGTGACTGTGCTACAACTTGACCATATCAATGGCAACGTTTGGCTGTTTTACAAGACACTGCCACTGAGGGGTAAAGGGGCATGAGATCTCTCTGTTTTTCTTACAACTTCATGTGAATCTATACTGATCTCAAAATATAAAGAGTTTAACTTAAACAAATGGGGGAAGTAAAAGCCCTCTCCACAATTCATATGATTATCATTACTTCACTAATATTCAAGGGCTAAAAACAAAGCACACCTTAAAATCTTCCTTCCCATGTACCTCGCTCCATTAAATCATAGACGAGAACCTTAGTAACTGAAATGCCACTGCAGGCCAGAGGTTTTCACCATGCTACATAACTCCAGGAGTGGGTTGCTTTTTGCCATAGAACTCGTGAGCGAACCAGTTTCAGAATTCCATCCTGAGGGTGTAGTTTTCACGGCCACTGCTAGCACTGAGCCAAAAGCTTAAATGCAAGGTGAAAAATAGGAAGATCAGAGCAGGTAAAGATAGGGAACTAATACAAAGATGTGTTGTCAAGGTGGCCACCACTGTGAATGACTGTTCATTCTGTTCTGTGGCTGTCCAAATTTTAAGGATGTTCCCCAAGATACCCACCTTCTGGTTGCTCAACCAAATACTAATCTAGATACTACTGTGAAAGGTCTTTGCAGATATAAGTAAGGCTACTATTAAGTTATCTTAAAATAAGGAGGTTATTTTGGATTACCCGGGTGGACCAATCTAATTGCATGTGCTCTTAGAAGCAGAGAACTTGCCCTGGCTCATGTCAGGAGAGGAAAGGTTAGAGATACGGCAAAAGGGGAAATCAGAGAAATTCTAAGTGTGAGAGGATTCAACGTGCTGTTACCGTCTCTGAGAGGTCGGGGCTCATGTACAAGGACTTGAGAGAGGTCACTAGAAGCTGAGGGCATCCTCCAGCTGACAGCCAACAAGTAAATGGAAATCTGAGCCCTGCAACTACAAGGAACTCCAAAACCTGAGTGAGCTTGCCACCCGATTCTCCCCAGAGCATCCAGAGAAGAGTCTCGACTAGCAGATCACCTTGATTTTGGTCTTGTGAAACCCAGAGCAGAGAAACCCATAAAGCCCACCTGACCTTGGAACCTACAGAATTTGAGACAACAAATCTGTGTTGTTTTAAGTCACTAAGTTTGGGGAAATTTGTTATAGCAACAATAGAAAATGAATAGTTTGCTGCCTAAAATACAGCTCAGGACTGTGTACCTGGGAAAGAGAGAAACGTTTCTCCATTGACTCACATCTCGTATCTGTGAAGGTTGCCCCACAGGATGATAATTGCCCTCCACTTTGAGGTACACATAAATGAGGGTCTCAGCAGTTTCCCACCACCTTTCCATAATACAGCACCAATGGTGAAACCCTGGGGCAGAAAATGATTAGGTGGGAGGGCCCAAAGCCAGGTGCTGCCAGGCTGTTCATGTTAGAAGTGGTCAGAGTCAAGGTGGTTCTCATGCTCACTCCCTATGAAATGAAGTCCAAGAAGGAGAGAGATGCTCCCTAGTTCTGGATCCCAGGTCTATAATGCATCCAGCTGTAGTTCTTTCTATTTGCCCAAATGCACCATATACACTAGTATAGGTGGCATCAGGGAGGTTAGTGTGGTCAAGAAGGCAAGGTTTCGATATTCTTCAAGGTCATTATTATGCACTGAACATGTTGTACCCTTCCAAAATTCCTATGTTGCAATTCAAACACCCAAAGTGATGGTATCAGAAAGTGGGGCCTTTGGGGAGTGAACAGGTCATAAGAGTATAGTACTCAGGAGTAGAATGAGTGTTCTTTAAGAGGTACCAGAAAACTCTCTCCCCGCCTGGCTTATTTCACTTAGCATAGCAAGAAGAGAGCTGTTTGTGAACAGGAAAGCTGGCTCTCAACAGGCATGAAACATATGCTGGCACCTTGTTCTTGGACTTCCCTGACTCCAGAGCTGTGAGAATTAAATCTCTGGTGTTTAAACCACCCAGTCTGTGGTGTTTTTGTTATAGTAGCCCGAACAGACTAGGACAGTCATCAAAGTAGATTCCAGCCTCATTAAGGTGGGTAATGGCACATGGCTGAGGAGAAACCTAGTCAAGTAGTGACACCATTTAGGCCCTGGTGTGGATTAAAAGATAGGAATAATAGAATGAAAGCTGAGGTCCTTAATGAGTGGCTCCTGGTGCCTGGCATGCATTTTCTACCAGCACCTGTATCTCTTCATCAGCAAGTTGTGAGATTGGTAGATTTCCCTGGCCCCTCTGAGGCATTTTATTTCTTGTTCTTCTACTTTGAATCCCAGGATGCTACTTGGAATCCCAAAGGAGAGGTTCTTACTTACCCTTCTTCACGGTACAACCACACACGTCTATGTTCAGACCACGGGCTAGGTCCTGAGAGCTGGAAATCGCCAGCCTGCAGGAACATCATCTTTGGAAAGTAGGTGGTCCTCATGTGTGTGGTGGTGGGAGGTGCTCCACTGCTTCCCCTCTTCTCAGCCCACCCTCCTCTCAAGAGTCCCTGGGCTCTGCCCCCAAGTATTGTGAACCCCCCTTGTCTTCCCCCATTTACTATCCTAGATCTACCAGTTACTGGCTAGGCAATCCTGGGCCAATTGTCTGACCTTTTCTTACTTCTGTTTCTTCATCTATAAGATGGTGATAACGAAGACACATACTTTATAAGGCTGTGGTTCGGCTTAAGTGGGTTGATATAAGTAAAGTGCAGTGCCAGACCTAGAGTCAGTGCTTTCTATTATTATTATTATTATTATTATTATTATTATTATTATTATTATTATTAACAGTAGTAGTGATATGATTAAATGGTGAAAGTTTTTAAATTAACCCAAAAGGTAAAGAGTCAATTAAATTAATTCTAATACAGCTATAAAATGAAACGCCATGCAATTATTTACAAATGAAGAAGACATAAGATATGTTCATCTGGAGAAATTTCACAACAGTGTGTATAGCATTGGTGGAAAACAATGTGGCAAAGCAATACATACTCACATTTGCTTGCATATGCCTAAGATTGCTTGGGGAAGAGGCACTAGTAATAGTGGTTCTCCTACTTGGGGCATAAAAACTTGGCAGATAGGTGACAGGAAGGGAAGAGAGATTTTTCACTATGCATTTTAATGCTTTTCAATTTAAGAACCATGTAAATGTATAATCTATTCAAAAAGACAGAAAATGCCTGAAAAAGAAAGAATACTAACTAATTCATTGGAGCTAAGGAACTCTAAACCCACGTGGGAGGGTTACGGTCCTGAAATCCAGGTCGCGTAAAGTACATGATCTGTCTTCCTCTTTGAGAATTTCTGAGTTGCCATTCCAAGATGAGTTCTGAGAGCAAGAAAGGCCTGCCCATGGTGAGGTGACCCGCAGGATGCACTGAGAATCTGTTGACTTATCTATGTGCTGAGCAGAAGAGCACTACACTTGGGGCATGGCTTAAGGTGGGTGAATGTGGATTTCCCATCAACACTGCTAGAAACTGCTAGGCAAAGACATTTGCATAAGCGCTGATGGAAATATGGTGAAACAAAGGCATCCAGGAAAGTGACTTTCTACTCACTAGGTGTATTTTTCAGCAAAGGTGCTTAATAGCCTCAGAGATATGGTTTCTACAGGTGTAGGGTATGGAGAGTGAGGCCCGTTTTTCAGAGATGTATGCATTTGAAATAAAGTATGTGAAGTTCATTGTTCAGATCCTGGCACACGCTAATAGCCATTGGTGTTGTTAATAGTGTCAAGGAGGAAGAACAGGAGAAAATCCAACTTAATTTTATATGTATGGGTTCCATCAGAATATCAGGTAGAGCAAGGACAAATGAAGCAGCTGAGGCTGACATGCCATCTCAAGCTAAGAAGAGGATACTGTTTTGGGACTTCAAAGGAGAAGACATTCACATGGTACTGGAAAAGCAAATGTTTGGTAAACAGAAGTTTGCTTGGCCAGGCAAAGGTGCTGGGACATAGAGCAGACTGATGTCCAGGCCCTGCCAAGTCTCCCGCCATACCCAGCCCATATTCTTCGTAGATGTCTCTGATGATAGCTCTATTCGAGGCAAACAGACTCTTTCTCTAAATTCTTTTAGGCAACAAGGTAACAAGAAAAACATCCTGAACTTCCGGCCAAGATGGAGGCGTAGGTAGACACCCTGTGCCTCCTCGCACAACCAAAAGACGGACAACAACAAATTTTAAAAGAAAAAACAACCAGAACTGACAGAAAATCGAACCATATGGAAGTCCGACAACCAAGAAACTAAGAAACATACATCCAGACCTGTAGGAGGGGCGGAGAGGACTCGCGTGGTGGGGCGGCGGCTGGCGGATCCGGGAAAGGCGCGGCTGGCCGGGAGAGGTGGCAGCCGCGGCCTGGGTGTCCCACTCCCTCGTGAGGATAAACGGGGAGGAACAGCTCGGGAGCGGGATGGACCCCGTGGCCCAGAGTTTCGGCGCCGAGAGGTGAAGCCTCAAAGCCTCTGATTGAAAACTCCTGTGGGGGTTGAGGCGGCGGCAGCGGGAGAAACTCCCGGCCTCATGGGAGAGCTCGTTGGGGAGACCCACAGGGTCTTGGAGCGTGCACAGCCCTCCCACCGGGGATCAGCGCCGGAGCCAGCACCAGGGGGGCCCCGTTGAACTGTGGGTGGTGTGGAAAGTGACTGGTAACCGGCAGGGAACGGAGCGGCCGCCATTGTTCCCTCTCGGACCCCTCCCCCACAAACAGCGTCACAACGCAGTGACGTGGCCGCCCCGTCCTGGTGAACACCTAAGGCTCCGCCCCTTACTACGTAACAGGCGCGCCAAGACAACAAAAATGGCCCAAATGAGAGAACAAATCAAAGCTCCAGAAAAAATACAACTAAGCGACGAAGAGAT
>VMDR010004312.1:0-61473 GCA_007922815.1 Macrotus californicus | reverse complement strand
TTCATTACCATGAGGAGCACTTAATGCCTTCCACTCGGTTCCAGGAGGATAAGCAGTCAGATACTGTAGGAATTATTTTACATACCATAGTTATTAACATGATCACTCAGAGAAATTAGATTAATATCCAAGGCACTCCACTTCCAGGAAAAGGAAAATGCATCTCATTCAGAATTCTTCCTTTAGCATAGAGAGTGCATCCTTAACAATTTACAGTTAAAAATCCCCAAGGGAAACTTTCCTCGGCAAAGTAGAAGTGCATTATAAAGAGTTTGTCATTGATGTAGATCATATAGTTCACAGGTTTCTTATATTTCTTTTTTATGACTGTAATATAATGTACTCTGATTATACTAAATTTAAAAAATAAAATATTTGTAAGTGAAATAAAATCACCCATAATGCCACATATCCAGGAATTACCATATCATTTTAATGTTTCCTTCCTTTCTTGTTCTATTCATGTTAAAGGTATTTTGTGAGTGTAAATTTAAGATAATTCTGTATTTATAATTTTATTTCATTTTTCCACCTAACATTATACCATGGGCACCTCCTCTGGAATTAAATATTCTTCAAAAGCATTATTTTAATTTTAACAGAATATAAATGTACCATGACTTACTTTAACATCCCTTCACTAAAACTCTACAAAATATGAACTATGGTGACAGAAACCTTATCAGTGGTTGCAGAAGGAAGAGGAAATAGTACAGGAGAGACAAATTCTAAAGGGGCACCAGAAACATTTGAAGAGGACAGATATGTTCATTATCTCGGTTGTGGTGATGGTTTCGCAGTAAGAAAAAACATGTCAAAATTTATCAAATGTTATACACTTTAAATGTTTGTAATTATTATGTCAACGATGCCTCAATAAAGCTGATAAAATAACTATTAAAAATTGTGCCCTGACTGGTGTGGCTCAGCAGATTGAGTGCCAGTCTTGGGAACCAAAGTGTCGCCGGTTTGATTCCCAGTCAGGGCACATTCCTGGGGTGCAGGCCAGGTGTCCAGTAGGGGGCAGCTAAGAGGTGACCACTCACTGATGTTTCCCTCTCTTTCTCTCTCCCTCTATCTAAAAATAAATAAATAAAATATTTTTATAAATAAGTAAATAGAAATAAATTCTATTGTCGCACAGTGGTGTAGTTTCAATGTTTAGCTATTATAAATAAAGTGGTACCAAATATAATCCACTGCTTCATTTCAAAGAAAATGTAACTTCGTACATTCAAAGCTTGTTCGTAAATTTGATGAAGAGGCATTTTAATTTTTTACAATTCCCAACAGATTTTATTAAAATTTCCTAAAACCTGTTTTACTAAAATATTTACTACTACTCAAGTTTAGGGCCCAAGAGTGGGGCAGAATTAGGCAACCTATTCATTTGTTATCACTAGAGCTCACATTCATTGGAGGTTTTCCATGAGCTGGATGCTGCATTAGCATTTTATATTATACAGAAATTATCTTCTTGTTTCTTTTCATGAAAAATAGGCCAAATGAAGTGAAAGTATGACAATACTAAGTAATAAGCCCCGGAGGAAGCTTACCTACAGAGTTCAAAATCTCCAGATATGTTCAGCTTTGTTCCTTTAAGTTTCAAGAAACAAAATCTCCAGAAGGGCAAATGGATAACTATGTATTCATACAATGGAATGCAATAACATGCATGATAAACCTCCAAAGCATCAAGGTTAACGAAGAAAGCCAGACACAAACGGATAAATGTATGATTCCATTTATATGAAGCCTAAGAATAGGCAAAACGAATCTATAGCTACAGAAGTCAGGGAATGGTTCACCTATGGGGTGGGGCGGGGGGGAGGAAAGGGGAAGAAATCAACTAAAAAGGGGTATGAAGAAACTTTCAGGAAATAGCTACACGAGTGTATATGTCAAAATTCATCAACTAAACATTTAAGACTGTGAATTTCATTATACATTTACTTATCTTTAAATAAAATTGGGATAAAGGAATTCCCTGGAAAGCTAAGGATCAGCCCTAAAATGATTCCAATCCAATTCCTGTTTTTTGCCTGGCACAACCCTAACCTACACTGAGTGAGTCCGACTGGATTCCAAGGCAACCGCCACCACCTGGGTGGCACGGAACCAGTGAGAATGCTGAGGAAAAAGATGTCCTTTCACTATGAAAATAATTAAAGTGATATAAGGAAAGTCACTTCAAATTCAAATACCATATTTTGAAATAAGCTCATCAGATCATTAAAAATCCACTATAAAGCCAGAGGTAAAAATAAACATAAGACCAAGAAATCATAGAACCTTTTAATCTCTCTCTAAAATTAGCCTGTCTCCCTGGCTGGTGTGGCTCAGTGGATTGAGTGTGGGCCCGTGAACCAAAGGGTCACTGGTTCAATTCCCAGTCAGGGCACATGCCTGCCTTGCAGGCCAGGTCCCCAGTAGGGGGTGCGTGACAGGCAACCACACATTGATGTTTCTTTCCCTCTCTTTCTCCTTACCTTCCCCTCTCTCTGAAAATAAATAAATAAAATCTTTAAAATAAGTAAATAAAATTAGCCCATCATGGACCACGTTGAAGCAACATGTTGTATGTCTGAACAGTTTCCACATGCGAACTGTTTTTCTTCCCTTAACACAGCCAGAGTGGGCTCCCTGTAAATTCCGCCCATTGTATCTGGTTCTGCCCTAGTTAACAGCCCCCTCTTCCACGGCAGCCCCAGGGACATCTGCCAACAGCAAGCAAATCTCCTTCAAATCCCTATTATAATTAGACGAAACAATTCCCTCCCCCAACGTGATTTTTAAGTTGACTCGCCTTTCTAGTGTTACAGTCTACTTTTATTGATCCATACATTCCATTCATCCATATTTCTATTTGATGTTTAAAAAAAGAAAAGAAAATGAAGCCCATCGGTGAGAACCACAGCCCATGTGTAGCCCATAAAGTGGGAAGGAAAGAAGGATTCTCACATTCTGGGGTACACATCCAGGATTCTCCCACGGACCTGGTTGGTCAAACGTAACACACAAAGCAGCCTGACACGGAAGCAATTTCAGAAGCGTGGCTGTCGTCAGCCTCCTTCCAGAATGGGCTTTTGGCAGTTTCCACGGCGATGCCAGGCCTCCCCTGCTGATCTCTTGTGTGAGTGACCTGGTACACAAATGAGCAATTTGCTGGCCCCAACATTTGTGTCAGGCCGAAAGAACGTGGGAACCTCCACCTCCTAATAAACAATTGGCTGATACGAGATGCAAGGAGAGAAAAACTTACTAATTCTGATATAAGGTAGGTCTCTTCCACAAAGAGGATCATTACAGCCCGTGGATAAGAAATGGATCCTATGCAACTCTGCAGGTATCAATGATACTATTTTTCCTGGAGAATCAACACTGAAGGGAAATAAAGAGATATTCTATTCTGCAAACTCAGAACAGCAACAGCTAGGGACACTCAGGAAAAAAACATCCAAACTCTGTGATTCCTGGGAATTTCCTTGCAGTTTTCATCCCCAGCTAAAGGCTTCTGTGTCAGTAACTTTAAAAATAATAATAATAAAAGAAATTAAAGAAATAAAATGTAAAAGGGAAACAAGAAATAGACAAATAATATTAAAGGGTTTTGGAGGTCACAATGCAAAGAACTACTAAAATTAAAACCTGTGAAATGGCTATATCAAAACCTCAGAAATAACAAAATTATCGCATTGCTAAAATATAAATGGATTAAAAAAAACAATAATCAGACATAAGAAAAAAATGATCTAAGATAGAAAATTAAAGGAAGAAAAATGAAGGTAAAACTGTGCACCAAAAAAAAAAAAAAAAGAGAGAGAGAGGGTAAAAAAAATAAGACAAGTGACAAAGAATAATTACCAGATAGAGTATTAAAAGAATGAGAAAAAGCAATGCAAACATTAAAAATACAGAAGACAGTACAACCCCTGGAAGAACACACAGGGGGAAGCCCCTTGACGTTGGGCTGACAGTGACTTCACGCATCTGACACCAAAAGCATAGGCAACAACAGCAAAAAACAAGTGGGACGATGTCAAAGTAAAAAGCTCCTGCACAGAAAAGGAAACGGTCCAGCGGGGCGAAAGCAACCTGTGAAATGAGAAAGCATTTGCAAACCATGTGTCTGATAAATGGTTAATATCCAAAATATATATGAATCGACTCCTACAACACAATAGTTAAAAAAAAAAAACAAAAAAACTGATAACCTGATTTTAAAATGGCCTCAGCTCAGAATAGATATTTCTCCAAAGACGATATACAGGTACAGATGGTCGACAGGTACGTGAAAAAAAATGCTCAAAGTCTCTAGCCAGCCGAGAAAGAGCAAATCAAAACCACGACGAGGTGTCGCTTTTTAACTGCCAGGACAGCAGCGTGCGCACGGTGGGACCGCAACGTTGTGCAGCCGACATGGAAAAAGAGTCTGAAGGTTTCTCGAAAAGACTAAAAATAGAACATATGGTCCAGCAATCCAACTTCTGGGCATTTGTCCAAAAGAACTGAAATCAGAGAGATTACCGCTCCTATGCTCACTGCAGCACAATGTGTGGGCACCACTTAACTGTCCATCTGCACACAGGTGAACAGGTAAAGAAAGCAGTGTGTGTGTCTGAGTGTGTACACAAAACGAAATATAATACCATTCACCCTAAAAAAAAAGAGAAGGAAATTCTCCAATACGCAACAATACGGATAAAACCTTAAGGACATCATGCTAACTGAAATAAGACATTCACCGAAAGACGTACATTACGTGATTCCACTTCTACGAGGTATCTAAACTATCAAATTCATAAAATCGAGAGTGGAAGAGTGAGTTCAGGGACCGGAGGAGGGGAAAATGGGGAGTCGCCAATCAGCAGGCACAGTTTTGGTCAAACAAAACAAACGCGCTCTAGTACCATATTGGACACAAAAGTCTAAGAGGGTAAATCTCATACGTGTTCTTGCTACAATAAAATATTAATATGATAAAGAAATAAAAAATAGCCCTGATGGGTGTGGCTCAGTTGGTTGGGCATCGTCCCACACAGAAAAGGTTGCCAGTTTGATTCCCAGTCAGGGCACATGCCTGGGTTGCGGGTTCAGTCCCCAGTCAGGGTGCATACAAGAGACAACCAATTAGTGTTTCTCTCCCACCCTTCTTCTCTCTCTAAAAATAATAGTAATAATAAATTACTAAAAAATAACAAAAGTAAATGGCACGGAGATAATTTTAAAGAGAAAATATCCTAAGCATTAAATGAACTAAAACTAAGACAATCTAAAGGAGAATAAATGGAAACAGTTTAAATAAATAGAATAGGTTCTTTATATAGTAAAGATAGACGCTGAACTCATTTTGAGTTCAATGCAAAGGCGGCGGATGCCTGCAGATTTGACCTTCCAAGACGTATGATTCCTGGGAAAGGATATCAAGATGGTTCTGATGGCAAGCAGAGGGCGGTGAGCTGATGAAGCCTAGAAAGATCAGCAACAGCACATTCTCATGGCAGATGCTCACCCAAGCCCTGATACCAACTGGTCCTCAAATACCTTGCTTAGGAGTAGGAAGACGGGAAAGAGGAAATGACTTTGAAAATGCAGTAGCTGACATGGATTGAAGGGCACAGGAGGGCGTTGGGGGCTTTGGTAAGCTGGATAAGGCTTGGACATTTCTAGGAACTGCAGAGAGTGAGGCATCAGAGAGGAGGAAGGTGAGACTGTGAGAGCAGGGAAAATTGCAAGAGGAAGTTCCAGACTAGATAGGATGGGATAAAGTGCTCAGAGAAGGCTGCAGAGAAATTCATTAAATGTAAATCCTTTTATAAGCAGTTTTCTAATGCAATACTACAGAGCTCACTGAAAAGCCCCAGGCTTAACCAATAGGGCCAAACAATGAATGCAGATTTGGGGATAGAGTTGCTTCTGGCATTACTTCAAGAAAAAGGAATCAGGGAGAGACAAGTTCACAGTGACTGGTTAGTTATTTTTCCCCACAGTGTTTACTCCATGTTTCATAGACCCTAAAACCTTCCCCAAGTAGGGGGTCGCCCCTCCCCCATCACAGCATATATAATTGATCACTTTCCCAGAAATGACAGTTTGCCTATAGGGCAATATAACTAGTTTTCATGGTGGCCAATCCTAACCTCTGCGAAGGGTCTTAATTAACCCTCAGCCAAGGTTCCTTCTGGGTTAATTCAAACTAGTAGCCAAGGGTATCCCTACTATTACCTTTTAACAGGTGCAGTGTCCCAGGCCATCTGAAAAGGAGGGCGGGACAGGGAAAGGGACAGCAGCCAGCTCCCTCTGTGCACGTGCAGGCCCTTTCAACCAAAGCAAAGCAGTCCTGCAAGCATTCCCTCTAGAACTTTAAATAAATTAAAAAAAAAGATTCCATGCCAAATAAAGTTTAGAGACTAAGATAAGTTATTCTTTTGACCAAAAAGTTACCATTCTTCTCCCCCAAACCACACACTCTTCATTTTGGTGGAAATAACGTTTAAAACTCACAATTCTCCTGTCTCGAACTACAGAGCTAGATTAGGCAGTCTAACACTCTGAGCAGGAACTGCCACTGAAGGCAGACTGTGTCTGCTATGGCTATCATGGCAAAGCACCACCAACTAGGGGGCCTACCCAGCAGCAGTGTGTTGTCTCCCAGTTCTGGAGACTAGAAGTCTGAGACCCAGGAATTGGCTGGGCTGGTTCCTTCTGAGACCGCTCTCCTTGGCTTGTAAATGGCCATCTTCACGCTCACCCGGTGCTCTTCCTGTTCTTGAGTCTATCTCCAAATTTCCCCTTTGTGTAAGGACACCATTCCTGATGAATTCAGGGCCACCATGAACCGAGCTCACTTTAACTTGGAAAGGACCCTCTCTCTCAAATAAGGCTGCACTGAGTCCTAACTAGGGGTTAGGTTAGGATCGCAACACATGGGCGCAATTCAGCCCATGACACATGGCATCATACACATGACCATTACTACTACTTGAGATAATCATTCAGACGAATTTCTTAAAGATCGGGCTAAATTCTCAAATTAACTTTGATTCTTAGCTCTTGGTCATGCCGGGTTCCATGCAAAATAACAAAGACACAGATCCCAGGGACTTTAAATGACTTTATGGTAGCATCACCATAAGAATCCGAATAGACAATGTTTCAACAGATCAAACTCCAAATTATGTAAAGCAAACTACGCTGCCCTCTGTAACTGAGTTATTAGATTCTTTGGATGCCTCCTCACCTGCCACTGCATCCTGCTTGAGAAGTTAGAAATACTCTTCCTGCAGAAACTGAACCGCCAGGGCCTGAATAAACCGCTCACAATATTGCCTATAACACCACCAAAATTGTCATTTTTAAGAAACAGCTTCGAAGGAAACATTTCAGAAAGTGAGATGGAGAAATTTCTATTTCCAGAATTATTCTGAGGAAGAGCACCGAGAAAAAAAATACTTTGACAAATCTCTTAGGATGAAGGGAAAGATCAATCTCAAGCACACTCAAATGAAAAATGACCGTTATTGCCTGGCCAGCTGGCTCAGGTGGTTGGAGCATTGTCCCCCACACCAAAGAAAAAAGGTTGCAGGTTCATTCCTTGGTCAGGGCACATACCGAGGTTGAGGGTTTATGGGTGGTCCGGCAACCAATTGACCTCATGCTCTCTCTCTCTCTCTTCCTCCCTCTCCCTCCAAAATCCATAAAAACATATCCTTCGGTGAGGATCTAAAAAAAAATGACTGTTATTAAGCTCTCTGCATCAAACAAGGAGGGAAATGTGTGTAGCTCCTAACAGAGAGAGGCAATGGGAATGAAGGGAAGGCCAAGGAGACAACCTGGAGATCTAGAGGGTCTGCATCGTGTCAGATGGAATCCCCATGTGAACCCCCAAATCGCCTGTAAACTAACAAATGGAAAAGAGGGAAGCAGGGCCTTGAAAGGAGCTGAGCTTGCACCCACGAGGGCAGAACCACTCAGCACTCTCCCAGAGGAGTTGGGGAAAAAGGCAGCTCCTCACTGACTGGGGGTTACAGGGATTAACTTCTCCCATCTAGTCATCTCAGGTCGCACTTCAAGGCTAACCACCCGGGGTGCACCGCGGTCCAGCGCTGCGCAAGTTCGGCGGCTGTCCGGAAGAGAACATCTCCGAGACAATCCAGAAATCCCTGCCTTGCTATATTCTGGGCCACAACGCAGCCGCTGCCTCATGAGAAAGAACGTAATACTTAATCAACTCTACTAATTATAAGCACATTCAAAGCTGTTTTTAGAAGACAGTTCTGATCCTGCCTGTGGGTCCTCCTACAGCTAGAAAAGATTACACGTTAACTAGAGAATACAAATAGGATTTTAAATTCCCATAATAAAATGTTGGCTTTCCTAATATCGCACAGTGCCTGACACACAGGAAGCACTCAATAAATGTGCATCGGAAGCAATTCAGGAACGTGTTAATAATACAGATTGCCAGGCCCCGCCACAAACACCCACTTGCCAACTCAGGGATAGGCTTAGGTGAGTGTATTTACGTGTTTCTGTTGCAGTAGGTGTGGGATCGTACTTCAAAACCTCCAAGACTATGTTACCTATCACTTTCTCATGCTTCCTATGCTCTTCCTCCAAGTCACCAGAATATGACATGTCCGGGTGGACTCACTTGGCGCACTCCCAATCAGTGAATGAGCACGCAGGGACTGGATGAAACCACGAAGACGTGTGGGATCTTCCAAAGAAGTGTGTCTAGAATAATAGCAGAACTACAGGCATATATCTAAATAACACCACCATTTGAAAGGTATCTGCAGGGAGAAGAAAACTTGAGGAAGAGAAAAAAGGGGAACAGTCAGAAAGAGAAAAGGAGAATCGGGAAAGCATGATAACAGGTAGCTTCAACTAGGAATTAATTAATCATGCCCTGGCATGTAGTCCACTAACCTCTGGCTCAGGAATAGAAATCCAAGGTAACCCTAAACACCACCCCAAAGAATTGGCCATCCTCATTGACATTAGATGCTTAGAGGCTCTTTAGGTCAAAGTTGCTTACTCATACATTCCATTAGTGAAAGGAATAAAACAGTATCTACTTTATATTTTTAACTGCTTAAAATTTTTTGCCATTACCATTTGTCCCCCATACCGTCTTATACCTCCATCCACCCCTCCAAAATCACCACACTGCTGCCCTGTGCCTCTGAGTTCTCTTTTCTTCCTTTTTTGCTCAATCCCTCCACCCCCCAAGTCTCTCCCAGAGCTATCAGCCTGCTCTCTATCTGTGAGTCTGTCTCTTTTTCACTTGTTAGTTCAGTTTGTTCATTAGATTCCACATATGAGTGAAATCATATGGTATTTGTCTTTCTCTGACTGGCTGATTTCATTTAGCATAATACTCTCCAGGTCCATCCATGCTGTCACAAAGGATAAGATCTCTTCTTTTTCACAGCTGCGTAGTATTCCACTGTGTAAAGGTACCACAGTTTTTTCATCCACTCATCTACTGATGGACATTTGGGCTGCTTCTACATCTCAGCTATTATAAATAAGGCTGCAGTGAACTCAGACGTGCATATATTTTTTCAAATTAGTATTTCGTATTTCTTTGGATAAATTCCCAGAAGTGGACTTGCTGGGTCATAAGACAGTTCCATTTTTAACATTTCAAGGCATCTCCATACTACTTTCCACAGTGGCTACACCAATCTGCATTCCCACCAACACTGCACGAGGGTTTCCTTTCTCTACATCTTCGCCAGCACTTATTGTGTGTTGATTTATTGATGATGGCCATTCTTATTTCAGTTCCACATCTATTCAATTAAGCAAGGAATGAGCAGTGCCAAAACAAGGAAGCAGGTGGGGCCCGTCTGCCAAAGGAGCTTGGCTGAATAATTTTGTCCACAGAGACCTTCAACACTTGGAACTGTTTCTCCCTTTCAAGTTCCCGGTGGTCCCTTTGTCCGAAAGGATGGTCCTCTTGAGATGGTTAAAAACTGCATGCCCAAAATCACTGTTTCTGGCAATTCAGTGGCATAATGGGCTAGAAATTGCCATCAAGAGAATAATAAGCCCCACTTCTAAAAACTATTAAGGAAAGCTCCTGGACATTTTACCATTTTTTTTAAATATCTGAGATGATTCAGTCCCTATGTGACAAATATGAGAGCTTAAATCCACCATCTTCGTGCTTAACCTTACACTACCAGTCAAACCTCCTAATCAGCCCATGCTTACAACAATTAATCTCTCAAAAAGCTCTGCATCTTTAATTTTCTAAAACAAACAGGTGGTCCTTTTCTATAATGTTTCCAAGAGGGAGGCACAATAGAGGATTCTTATCTATGCTACTTTGAATTCTCAGCAAACTAGCTTTTCTGGAATAACCTTCAAAAGAACCTTTTCATCGTATAAATCTCTTATCTGCATCCTTCATTCATGAAAATTAAGAGATAGTTGGGTGTAAAGGCATCATGGCCATAACAGCTCAGCCCTTTTCACAAGATGAATCACAGTAAAACTCCTTTGACCATAAACCCTAATTATTCCAGATGCCTTCAAGAGAATCTATACACACTGTAGTCATTCTCAATGCCAGATTTCCTCAACAATCTTCCTCAATAAGGGAAACTAGTTGAGAAATTTCTTTAGCAGCTTTATAGCTCTTGGTAAAGGGGACAGACAGTTTTCTTGAGTTGACATGAAACAGGACAAAATAAACTAACCAATGAAGAGCTTGAGCATTGGCTCCAATTCTCCTTTCCCCAAACATGTTCTGATACTTCCACCAAAAAAGTCACCCATTCACAAGCCCACTGTGCACTCTATTCAATCTGAACACGTTTTACTCACCAGTTGGTAGTAGGCAAGGAAATCTACTGCACTTGAATAATATGTGCTTGCTGTATTATTTAAGAATACTCAATTTTTCTAGAAGAGACAAGCAAAACAAACAGAATGCGTGGAACTCAAGAAATGTTATGCATAGATAATAAGTAATCTAATAGCTTAAGAGAAGAGGCAAAATTCATGCATCAAGTACAGATAATGAATAACTTGTGAGATGTAGGCAATAATATGTTAAATACAGATAGGAAGTTAGTAAGTAACCTGTAAGCATATTACAGAGGGAGGGGGTGGGTGGAGGTAGAACAGGGTATGGGGAAGGGGATAAAAGGTAGTGGAAAAAAATACAATAAAAAAAGATTGAATGAATGGATCACATGATGGAACAGGCAAGAGTATTTATTATTTTTTGACTGGACGGTTCAGAAAAACCAAGTCTTAAAGTAAAATCACACCACTGTGAGGTGAAAGCTATGTACCTGCCCTTGTGTCTCTCTGATAGAGCACATATGCCCCCACACACCTTCCATCTATCTGTTGAGGCCCCTTCCTCGAACTCCAACTTTCATCCTTGTAACCACACCACCGGCTGGGAGGCTAACACAGCAAAAAAAAAAAAAAAAGTGATACAAGACATATGAACATTGTATAACCGAGAACTCAGGTTGTGGGTTTCCTTTTGCCTACTGTCCTAAGTGCAGTAACTTACCCCATGTTTTCCCCCACGTCTCATTATATATTTTTCATTGATTTAACAAACCGTGTGATTGAAGTGTCTTAATTTTATCCATGAGCCCTTCTGTTTAGTGGTCTCTGGTAGTGGATTGGGAGGATGGTATTGCATCGGTGTCGTTTCTCATAAAACAATGGGAGGGGGGAAATATGTTAGGTTAAGCCAAAAATATACGAGGTCTGTCCAGAAAGTATCCAGCTATCCAATATGATGAAACAGACATTTATAGAAGAAGACACAAGATACAAGAAACATTGTGTATAGGATAGTGACACCACAGTCCCCTTCAAAGTAGGCACCTTGGGACCTCACACAGTTCTCCCAATCGCCATCAGCTGCCCTGTCGTATTTTCCTGAATCTCACTGATGGTCTGAAATCTCTTCCCTTTCAAAGGTGATTTTAGTTTTGGAAAAAGCCAGAAGTTGCTGGGCGCCAAATCTGGGCTGTAGGGGTGCTGAGTCACTTGGGTGATATGATGTTTTGCCAAAAAACAATAGGAGACATAAGGCATGAGTGGGCGCATTATTGTGATGAAGCCACCAGTCACCAGCTGCCCATAGCTGTGGCTTTCTGAATCATCCAAGCAGTTTCTGCAGAGGAAGGTTCAAGCTTAACGCAAAATCTGATGCAGGTTCATTGCTCTACTCTCTCAGTCATTTTGAATGTGACGGCCACACAGTACACATGCTCACTCAGTGGCATCTGCTGCCTCTAGTGACTAGTACAGTGAAGTCGGCCTTGTTCACGCACGTGCATTCCAGTACACTCTCCTTGGCTGCCAGGTTACATTTATGTCATGCAAATCATTCTCATTATATTAACAATGGCTGGGCTTTTTCTGGACAGACCTCATTTGTGCATAATATACTTAGAGACTTTGCAAAAGTATGAGAGTATGTTAACAGAAAAATTATATACTATAACAATAGACTTAGAAGAACACATCCTTTAATGTTGTCTTGTGGCAAGTGAAGATAATGGTCAAAGACTGAATTGGAAAGAAATAAATGCATATAGCCAAGTAACTAGGCCTTTGAGATCAAATGCAAATGCATACAGGACAGTGTACAGGTTCCTGAGATCAAATCCTGGCTTCACCATTTCCTATCTTTTTGACCTTGGGCAAATTTCCTCTTTGTGCTTCAATTTCCCTATCTGCAAAATAGAAATAATAATAGTAATAAAATAAAAATAATAACCCTACTTGAAAGGATTATTTTGATAATTAAAGGAATTACCAGCATGTAAGTTTCTTACAATATTCAGTTCATAAAAAATGTCTTACATTTTTTCACTATTGAGAAAGAAAGAGTGAAAGTCAGAATAAGACCAAAGGGAACAAGGCCTTGGGAGACACGTTTCACACAGACATTACTCCTCATTGCCATGATAATGAGACTTTCATCTCATGCTAATGCAATTATAATGGGTAAAAATCACAGCATATAAAGCAATCGTAATCAATATGAAGTCACATGTAATCCTGTGAATTCCTCTTCAAGATTGGGATGGATTTTAGGAGGCCCTGCATACTGGACATAGAGTGACTTAATTTGGGGAAGGGTTTGGGAGGTGAACGAAAAGTGATTCAGGGAGTCCAGCAGCTGGGGCACTGTGGGGGCCCAAGGCCAGCTGCTCCTCCAAAGAGTGTGACTGCAGCCAATAAGAAAAACAAAAACAATGTTCATGAACCTGCAAATGTCCTACCCATAGACACTATTAGCAGGAAGAGACCTTGGACCAGAGGAGAACTGAGCCCACTCTTTAAACGGCCATCATGAACCAGTCTGGGCTATTAGAAATTGTGGCCATCACTGCCTCATTTCCTTTCTCCAAGAAGAAAGATGATCAGGAGGTGTCAACATTCATTATAGTTTCATCAAAGCATAAGAATATGCCTTTTCTACAGACATCTCCATTTCATACCTCCCAGGGTGGCCCTCACCTGAAATACTCCTAGCCTCACTCTACATTTGCTTTGCTCCTTAATGAGGCTCTAAAAAACTATACCAAAAAGCCCATAGACCCTACCTGCTCAGATATATCTCAATTCAGCTAAATTAAATATATCTAAGTTCGAAGTGTTAGTAAATCAGTAACTCTCAATGGCATACTTTAAAAATCCCCAAGTGAAATAAAGGCATTTTTAAAACCTTAGGGTGACTGGGAATGTACTTACAAATAACTTAAAATATTCTTCAGATAGGTGTGCAAATGAATTTAAATCCTCTGTGAGCAGTTTTAGCAGTGTCTATTTTAGGAGGTATGAGAATTGGCAAATTCTTGGTGCCCAACTTTTATTAGTCAGTTTTGCTATCCAGCCCAGGCCAGGTAATTTCATTATAGGCCAATGAATCTCCATTAGCTTCAGAATCTCTTATATTCATCCCAAACCTTACCAGGTTTCCAGAGGAGACTGACCTGCTCCGTCTTAATGTACAACTCTCTAATGCTCTTGCAATACACGTCCTTCGGATATGTCAGGCTCCCATATTTTATACATTCTAACTAATTTGTTCATGTTAGGCCTCTTGTGTGCCAGAGCTGGTAATGGTTCTGCCAGGCATAGAAATTTAAATTGAAAAAGGAAATGCTTATAATTTCGTATTTTTCATGAGGGAGCATAGTTGCCTAAATCACAGGAAGAAAATGCCAAGTAAAATATGCTTTTTTAAAAAAGATTTTTTTTTAAAAGAGAGAAGAAAAGGAGGGAGGGAAGAGAGAAGAGAAATATTGATAGGAGAGAGAAACATCAATCAGTTGCCTCCTGCACACCCCTCAGCTGGGGACCAAACCCGCAACTCGGTCATGTGCCCTGACTGGGAATCGAACTGGCAACCTTTCGCACTGTGGGATGATGCCCAACCAACTGAGTCACACAGGTCAGGGCTCAAATATACTTTTCTTCAAAAAAAAAAATTAACATTTATAGATTTTGTCTCCTTATAAAAATTCAGGAAAGTATTATTAAGAAAATAAGAATTATTGAAAATGCTCCCAACCAGAAAAAAAAAGTTTTAACAATATGATGTAGAGAAAACAAACTGGAGAAATGTGCATATGTACATTTATGTATTTTTTAGATAATAGGAGTCAGAACATATAGGATTTTTTAAAACTGCTTTTTAGTAATTAACATATTGTATGTTTTCATATCCTTAAGATATTCAAAAATATGCTCCAAATGACTACAAAAACCACATCGTCCTTGGGTTCATTTCCTAGGGCTGCCATAAGAAAATACCGGAGTAGCTAAACTGGCTGCCATAAGAAAAACTGGAGTAGCTAAAAACAACTGAAATCTATTCTCACAGTTCTGGAGGCTAGGAATCTGAAATCTAAAATGGCAGTTATTTAATGCTATTTTACTATTTATAAAGAGATTAATTTTTGCCCTGGCCAGTGTGGCTCAGTTGGTTGGAGCGTCATCCCATAAACTGAAAGATCGCAGGTTCGATTCCCAGTCAGGGCACATGCCTGGGTTGCGGGTTCACTCCCCGGTCAGTTGGGGTTGCATGTACAAGAGGCAACCGATTGATGTTTCTCTCTCACATGGATGTTTCTCTCCCCCTCTCTCTCTCCTCCTCCCTTCCTCTCCCTCTAAAATCAATAAGCATGTCCTCCAGTGAGTATAAAAAAAGAGAAATTAATTTTTATTATATTTAACAGGTGTATGAAGCCCTAGAGACTATGGATTTATTTTATAATTGTGCTGAACTCTTATTACTATAATAATTTTAGCTGATTTCTGGGAGTTTCCTATATACACAATCATACAAGCATTTAGTATAAGTTATTCATCTAGTCCTTCACATTTTCCCACACATACTCCTGCAGCAAGCATCTCTAATACCATTAATTAGGAAGTAATGATAGAAGGCATTTCAACATTTTCCCTAAATTCTTCTTATTTCTCCTTTTCCAGGTTAGAAGTAGTCTCAACTTCCTTCCTATGGTTTTCATCATCACTTTTTCTTCTGGTATTTGTATTCATTTGCTAGGACTTCCATAACAAAGTACCCCAGACCAGGTGAATTAAACAACAGAAATATATTCCTTTGTAATTCAGAAGGCTAGAAGTCTGAGCTCAAGGTGTTGACAAGGTTGATTTCATTCTGAGGCCTTTCTCTTTAGCTTATAATCATTCATCTTCTCCCTGGGTCTTCATATGGCCCTCCCTCCGGGTGTGTCTGTGTCCAAATCTCTTCTTCTTATAAGGACAGCCATCACGTTGGATTACAGTCTACCCCAATGACATCACTGAAACTTAATTCCCTTTTTAAAGACCCTGTCTCCAAATACAGTCATATTCTGAGGTGCTGAGGTTAGGACTCCAACAGAGGAATTTGGGGGGAACACAATTCAGCCCAAAACTCTGTCCCTGCTCTTCACAGATGTATCTCTATCTATTTTCTAGATTCATGCAGTCCATTGCATTTTTTTAAATGCAGTCACCTCGTGTTGCAGGGTACAAATGATGTACATCTTTACTCCAGGGCTCCAAGCCTATCCTTTGTAGCCTGTCTTGTTTTTTGGTATTTCTGCAGCGCTTCCATGTGCTGCAGTCATTCATCATCACTGCATATTTTTATAGATATTATGTCTTTTCTATCTTCTCAAGTGGATATCATCATTCAACCTTATCTCTTTGTGATTCTTGATATCTGTTTTCTGTCTCCACCAGTGCAAATGCCTGGTCCTGCAAATGCATTCTTCCTCTTTGGTGTTAAAATACTTTCCCGGGGAGATCTGGGTTTTTTTTAAGTTTTCATTTATTGTTTTCAAAGGTTATTTTCCCTTTGTGATACTTATTATAATTTTTGTAATTCTTCTGCTATTATTTTGATATGTTTAAACCACAGGGGGCATCTTACACTGTTAATTCTTTTAGCATTTTCCAGGAAGTCCTTGTCTTATGAAATATTCAGGCCAAAACAGTCTCTTTCATGCTACAGAAATCAGGACTCTTAACACTCCATTCAGAATAACTCTCAAAGCACTTAGGGAGGTAAGAGGCAAGGAGAGAGAAGGGGACGGAATTAAATTACTAATACCTACTACACCCTAGAAACTTCATTTCACAATCTTATTTAATACTCCATCCTACAAGTTGGGTTAAATTATTTATCTCATTTTACAGATGAGTAAATTGAGGCTCAGAAAACTTAGTGACTTTCTCAAGTTCACATATGGAGTAAACGATACAAAGCTCAAGGTCAAAATCAATTTGTACACTCCAAAATCTATGTTTTTCCCATGACTTCATATAAATTCCCATTGATCCTTAAATACATGTTTGCCTCACTTCAAGTTCCCCCTGAGCTCCCCAGCGTAAGTAAGATGATAAGAACGCAAGTCAGATATCAACCAAATCCCGATAGGATGGAGGCTCTGCCACCTGCACCTGTCTAGCCTCCCTCTTTCATCAACAGTTTAAAGTAGTGGTGTGCAGTCATCCTCTGGAAAATTTATTGCAGTTTAGCATTTGCTACAATGAGCAAACCAGCAGATATTTGAAAGTTCAGTTCAATAAATGTAGCTCGAGCACTTCCTACATGCCAGAAACCACCCCAATTGCTTAGAATACATGGATAAATAAGACACGCGTCATCCCCTGAAAAACTTAGGATTTGGGAATCAAATGGGGGATGGGAAACTGCTACACATTAAACATGTCCTGGGGAGTTTTCCACGCTGTCGCTATCCCCTTCTCGAAGCGCCTGCCCCAGACTATGCGGCTACTGATCGGAAGACAGTCACTTGCATGTCATCATGCTCCTACCACCCTCACACTCCAGCTGGGCAGGTGCGGTGCGCCAGCCAGATTTCTCAGCCGAAAATTGATAATTAGGCCTAGAAAGAACAAGTCAGGTAGTGACTGTATAGAAGAGGCCCATGAAGGAAGAGAATACTTAGCCCATCTATGATGGACAACCAGAGTTCATGCATTCCTGCTGCCCAGTTCCTGAAGTTGACCGGATTCTTAGGACTCTTCCTGACACCCGCTGTTGTAGTCTCTGACTTCCAGATGTCACTGCGTCCTGCCTGTGTCTTAAATAAACACCACTTTAATGAGAGCTCATTAGATTGATTCCTGCCACCAAGAAGTAGGTGAGTTTCAACTAAGCAAAAATGTGACTGTAATATGATAAATGCTGTAACACGTACCAACAGGGTTCCATGTCTTTGCCAAGAAACAGCTCCTAAGGCAGTGTCGACAGACAACACCTATCCTGCATCTTGAAAAACTAGTAAGCTGAACAAAGGCACTGAAGTGGAGAGGGAGATAAGTCTCAAGGCTGTCTCAAGGTCAAGGAGGGACAATCCCTACAGTTACCTAAATTCTGGCCAACTACTAGGCCAGATCGGCAAAAAACCACATATCTGGTCAATTCAGTCAAAAAACACGTATTGATTGCCTGCCATGTATTAGAATGTTCTAGAAATGAGTAAAATCAGACTCCTCATGGCCAGGGTCCAGTGCCGACGGCTTTGCACTCTACAGAAAGACTTGTGAGACATTAATACCTATTTACTATGCCTTGGGTAACGTTTTGTGAAAAGAACAATGTTTTGTTTCTTGGCGGCGGGGGGGGGGAGATTTACTTCCTTTTATATTGTATTAAATTCAACTGACAACTAATACTGACATGATGCTCTATGTATGCCAGGCACTGTTCAAAGCATTTTACAAATAGGATCTCATGTAACCCTCACAGTTCTATGCTGCAGGCACTGTCATTACGCCCATTTTACAATGAAGCACAATGTGGTGAGTAACTCCCCATAGCTACTAAGTAGAACTGGCATATGTACCCAACAATGTGAGAACCGACACTTTCAACGACTGCTCCACGCTGCTTTTAATAATAATAATAAAGAAAACAAAAAATTCAAATTACCCACATTTTCACTTTTTTCACTTTATTGTGTATTCTTATAGAACTTGGCAATACGGATACACAGCTGACCATTGAGTAGATACTATTGTGTGTCTAACTGAACAGTGCCTCAAAAATTCCTAACATGCTGCTCTCCCCAACGACCACTTTAATGGGGAAACAGTATCCCGCCAATTTGTGGTACCACAGCTTAGCCATTCATTCCTTTATCATCCAAACTCCTGGGTGCTCCCTGGTTTTCCATTTCTTTGCCATTAAAATAATGGTGGAACATCTCAGAACACATGATTTTTTTTCTTCTTCTCTTGAATTATTTCCTTAGGATAAATTCCCGAGAGTGGGATTCCTGGGACGAGTGTCCATGGGCAGTCTTCTAATTCCTGACATACAGTCAGACTGCTTCTCAAAAATCAGCAATGGAAAGTTGCAAACTCGCAAATGGAGCCATTTCGCCACAATTTCATGAGGACCGGATATTATGCCTATATTTTATAATGTTTACTAACTTAGTAGGTGTAAGTTGCCTGTTATTGTTTAATTTATGTTTTAGTTGCATTGCTTACAGACGAGGTTAATATTTTCCTAGTTGTTTACTTATTAACTAAGGTTCCTAATGAAAAAAAATTGTCTATGCTAAGTTTTGCCCAATTATCCACTGAGAATGTAATAGTTTTTCTACCATTTTGCCTTTAAGAAAGTCATTAATCCTTCCCTGTCATACTCTGTATGTTCTTCCTCCATCTGTTTCCTGGGGTCCCCTGGAAAGCAAGGTTCTAGGACATGGCTCAGCAACACCTGGGCTCAGCATTGGCTTTCTCCCCACAGTGAAGCTAAGGCCTTGAGAAGGCTGAGCTTGGCTTGAGAAACAGGAGGGCTTCAAGTCTGTAAATGCCTCTGTAAATTTTAAGGGAACACATTTTGTGTAATTTACCCCTGGGTATTGATTTAAGCTCTGAGTACAAAAGGGATGAAGAGCAGCAAGACTTGGGCTTCTCAACCTGGAGGGACCCCACCCTGTGGGGACAGTGCCACCAGCCAAAACCCCAACACACCCACCTTCCTGGAAGCTCCACACACAGAGAGCTGCTGGAATCCGCTGTGTCTGCTCCTGCTCCATGTGGCCTCCTCACCCCAACAAGCCCTGTGTCCTCAGCTAAATAGATCAGGAATTAACCCGACGTGTGGCTGCGGTATTCCTGCCCACCCAGACCCACAGAAACTCTGCCCTCCTTCCTTCCCATTCCCACACATCAGTTATGTTGCTTGCACTGCACACAGTTCACGTTTTTAATACAGATAAAACTTCCAGACTTTCCCTTGTGCTTTCTCTTATCCCTTCGTATTTGGGAAAGGATCACTCTTTCCAAGGAACTCAAATATGTCCAGTGTGATACCATCCCAAAGCTTATAAATGACTTTTTATACCAAACTATTGAATTTATGTGGACCACAGGTTGTTACGTGAGACACAGCTCTAAAAGAGTTTGCCATGTTTCTGAACGTTGCTGGGAAACTGGTTATTAAATTAATATTCCTTTCCCTATTCTGGGGTAGCTACTGCATCATACATTCAATTCATACCATAACCGTACCCGTTTGTGGGGCTTCCTGTCCTGCTTATGTATACTTCTAGCTACACATTCATAGATGCAGTTTTAGTGATCATTGCTAACACGGTTTTTCTCTGGAACTAACTCTACCTCATTTGTCCTCTTTCATAATATTTCTGGTATGCTGTGCTTTTTTTTTCCCCAGAATGTTTTAGAATGATTTAGTCAAGCAAAAGACTAGCAGATTTTTTTATTCTTGAATTTAAAAATTAACTGGATAAAAATTTACCATCTTTACAATATTAATTGTTCCGTTCAGGAAACATTTCTCTATTTATTCATTATATATCTATAGATCCCCAATGCAAGGCTATGGTTTTCTGTACATAGGTCATCGTGAGATCCTTAAAGAAGCTTAATTCCTATTTTACATTTTGTCACTATAGTGAATGAAATGCTTTTCATTACATTCTTTAGACACTTCATGCTGATATGCCAATATCTCTTTTATAGAGTGGATAGAAATAACAGCCTTTTGAAGAATTCTTCTGTATCTTCTGCAAAACTAGTGTGAGAACATTGTTCACGATGTCAACCCCTGTCCCTGAAAGCAATAAATTCCTTGCGGAGGTCAGAAAAAGGTGTTTTGTTTTGTTCCCGAGACAAATTTCACCCAATGACAAAAGCTCTCTAAGTATTTTATTTCTCGCCTTAGCGGTCTGGGTACCGAAAGCTCAAATTCATGTTTAACTGCACAAATGAACTGAATTTAGACGCTCAGCACACTCATCTTTCCGTTCCTTTTCATTCGTTTTGGTTTTACCCATATTTTGTAATTGTCCTATTTTAACTCTGTAATCCTCCTTAAATTGTCTTTGGAGGTAGGCAGTTAGCCTAGGAAGGTTATGTACCTTAATATGCACATTCACAAGTAATTAAGCTGCATGATAATTGAATAGCATTGTTCATCTGTTCCTAATTATATATGCTAAAAACGGTGCCATCAACCTTTTTCCTCCAGGACACACTGTAAATCTCCCCGCTTTGTGTCCCACTGAAGACAGCATTTACAGAATGTGAGGAGTGATCCTCCTGGTCACCTCGAGTCCTCTTTCAAATTAAAGAAAAAGGTAATCATCTTTTTACCAGCTTCAGGACCTCCAATATTTTTAGTTAATAAATCATTTACAGCATAACTGAATCACTGGTCAACGTGCAGCAAACAGCATGTCCTCTGGACACATACACAGGCGAGCAAGGAGTTTGAAGACGTTCCTTGACAAGGTTAAGTCCTGAGCAGTCCTTGAATCACAGCTTCTGAAGTCTTTATCATAATACCCTGCAGGCAAAATTAGCCACTCATTATTCTGAGTTCCTAAGGCCCTTTATAATTGCTCCCTCTCCTCGGAGGAGGCCTCTGCTGCCCCTGCAGGCGATGCCTTGTCCCTTTACCCTGCTCTCACTGCACCTCCCTGCACTGGCCTGGAGGGTGCATCCGTCCTTACACTCCAATTGTCCATTTTTCAGTCTGTTCGCTCTATGTTCTGATTCACCTTTGTACCACCAGTGTCTAGCACAGTACCTAGCACTTCCAATCTACTCACAACGTACTTCGTTGCTACGATTGTTGTCTCCCATCAAGAAAGTGACCTTTTTTTTCTTTAATCATCAGGGCCTGAGCCACCTCCACATGCCCAAACTTGTCATATTATCAAACATTAAGTGTAAGGACTTAATAAACACTGGTTGCTGGGCACATCCACCATTTGTATTTTCCTATTCTAGCTTTTTGGGCCATTTTTGGACTTTCATTCCTAGGCCCTTCCACGGGCCCTCTTGACCTTGCTGATACCTCGAAGTCACTACCACCAGTGTAAACTACTGTACTGCCTTCAGGGCTCTTCAGAACAGAACAAGAGGATATCAGATTGTGAATAAATGCAAGTAGCTCTCCCAACGTGGAAAGAATCAAGCTTTAGACAGAACACAGGCCAATCGACCAATGAACAAGGCCCCTTTCACATATAAGCAGTGCATAACCTGTTGGAAACCCTACTAATTACCCCTGAGGCATCCTTCTCTCAGTCCGGCTCATCAAACCCACAAGTGGTCTGAGACAGTCTAATCCTCTCTATGAATGTGAGTTATCACCTCAAGAAACCTCTATTTGCCAAAAACCTATCTACTCACACCTTGACATATGATCTGCTGTTTGCTTCCAGATTCTAGGGCCCAGCTCACAGCCAATGATCAGATTTCATTTCCTGGGAGGGTCTCTCTCTCTACTGAAAAACCTTGTGTCATCCGTCAACATAGGGACACAGCCATGCCCCACAAGAGAAGCTTTCAGAGAACAGAATTTTGGTCCTTTTGTTACCAAAGCTTAAAGGGTGTCCAACCCATGGCCCATGGGTCACATGCAGCCCAGGACGACTGTGAACGCAGCCCAACACAAAATTGTATATTTACTTAAAACCTTTTTTTGCTCATCCGTTTTCATTAGTGTTTGTGTATTTAATGTATAGCCCAAGACAACTCATCTTCTTCCAGTGTGGCCCAGAGATGCCAAAAGGTTAGACGCCCTTGGAATGCTTTCAGACAGGAACTTTCTAAGCATTATTCACATTTCTGCTTTCAAAAAGACAGAATGCTGGACAAAACTGTTTCTTGATAACTGTCATTGAATGATACATATATGGCTAGTGGAAGTCATAAGCAACCTTGCATGGAATGCTGCACTCTGACCTCCTCACATAGGAGATCCTACCCCCTAACAGGACATTGAAAGATAGGGAATTTTTGCCCTTTTCTGCGGAGGGATATTTAGGTTCTTCCATCTTTCCTTAACTTCCTCTTGCTACTTCTTTTCTTATTTTTCTTTTTGGCTCTCTTCTCTCTCCCTTGTCCCTTTCCTTCTTGGTTTATCACAGTTCTGAAAAATTCAACAGCTTAGAAGTCTGAATTGAGGAATTACATTCCCACAGTCTTCGGGAGTACATGTCACTCTTCATAACCCAAGGTGCCATCACCATGTACCTCCTGACCTCCAGCACCAGGCTCCTTACTTTCCTTTCCAAGTCCACTTTTCCCATCATTCTTGACTTCAACATTTACATGGGTAATCCATCCAACATCTAGCCCCTGCCATTCTTTGATATTCTTAGCTCCAATTAACACTTCTTCCCCCGCTACTGGCATGCACTCACAAAGATCATGTAAGTTTCGGCACCCACTCCAGCATCCCAATTTCAAACACTGTTCTCACACCATAGCATGTCCTATGGTCCAGCACACCACAACAGCATCTCCTACAATTCTGCAACCTCAGCAAGACCTCCACATTCATCTGTAACACATACTCTTGACCCTCCCACTTTTCTTATCTGTCACCACCCTTGCATCTTGCTTAGCTCCTAACCAGTCTAAGTTACATGTCCTGGCACTACCGATGTTCCCTTGCAAACAGCCATAACCCCCTTGCTCCTCCCTTACTAAAACCCCAATCCTGGGTGAATCCAACTGTGCACTTACTCCATGCCTGCATCAGAGCAGCTTAATGTCACTGAGGAACATGACAGAGCCACACTCACTGAACCGGTTTCAAACTTATGATCGCAGGTCTGAAAACAAAACTCAATACTGCCAGACAGCTTACTTCCCTAGGAAATTTGTTTTCCCAACCTCTGAGATAATTATTCACACCTTCTCCGCTCGCTTCGAATTTCCAACATTACTTCCTCTCCTCCCCACTCTCAGCTAATGACCTTGCTTCGTACTTCATAAAGATGCAATCAAATTAGAGCGACCTCATCTTTCAACAATCAATCCTCCAACCTTCCTATTTCTGTGTTCAAATGTTCTGCCTTCATTTCTGTCAAAGAGGGAAGAAGATAGATGAAATCCTGTGTTCTGTGATCAGATCATCTCTCATCTTCATAAACACATCACTCCTACAATCACTCCTGTTTGCTTTATCATTCCTGTTAGCATTCAGACATAGCTCAGGGTCTCTCACAAGGCTCCAGTCTCCAAGGACTAGACGGGGGCTGAAGGGTTCCCTGCCAAGCTCATTCACATTGCCGTTGGCAGGAAGTTTCAAGTTCCTTGTTATGTGGGCCTCTCCATCAGGCTTCTCAGAACACAGCTTCACCCAGAGTAAGGGATCCAGGAGACAGAAAAGACAATACCAACACAGAAGCCACAAACCTTTTACAACCTAACCTCAGAAGTGGCAGTTCATCCTTTTGATCGAATTCTATTCATTAGAATCAAGTCACCGAAGTCAATACTAGGGGTAGGGAGAGGAATGAAGTTTCATCTCTTGAAAAGGAGAGCATTAAAGAATTTATGGATATATTTACAAAGCCATCACTGTTTAAGTTGTTCTACATTTGATATTAAATCAAAAATAATTTCCTCAGTCCAGCAAACACACACACACACGTACATATGAACATACATACATATACATGTATGTATGTATGTTCAGGGCCCTCTATAAACTTATGTACGCCCATCCCAATATCACCCCATGTCTTCGGCCAAAACATAGCCTTTATTATGTGCCTTCTTCATTCCTGCAAATACCCACATTCTGCCCTTCTTTTAGCATACCTTCTTCAGAACTTTTATATATAGTTCTGATGATGATACCATGAACTGACTTAACTGTTGTGATGTAAATGTTTCCAAGGCATTTTGCCTATGATTTACATAACTATGATGTCACTCCTGAGAGCCAAGATAAGTCTTCCCCTCCAGTCTGTATCCTCCCCAATGCCTGGTGTTGGGCTGTGTACAATCACGAATGAACCGATCGATCCAGCCCGATAGCTAGCAACACAAAGAAATGACTTCAAAATAAAATTAGGTATTTTTATATCTCTCTTGTCAACCAGTCAATGTTTTCACAACATTATTTAAATTATAACAAAGTGGCTGTGTCACGTTTTGCTTGGCATTGCAATTCTAACCCTTCCCGTCTCCCCTCCTCTCCCTGCACCCATGTCCTTCTCTAGCTTGGAACCATCTGACTTGGAGACTTAGCCCCACTCCAGTCTCTGGAATCAACCCACAATCCTGACAAGGGATGTGAGAGCACTGATCCTGGACCGAGTCTGTACTGAACCTGACCTTGTACCTGTACTCTAAACACTGGTTTCTGTACTGTTTCAGAACCCACTTTCTACCACTTCCATGCTCTGACTAGATTTTTTTGTCTTATATTTGAGTTCTGTTGTCGGTAACAGCTTTAAAGATACCCAGGATTTGTTTTAGTCATGCATGTTAAGTCAAGGAGACATGTGAATGACTTTCATAAAGGAAGGAGATTTTTTATACTCACACATACCTAGACATAGAATCTGTGCTGCGTGGGGAAGCACCAGGCTCATTCAGGAAGTAGAGGATGCCGCGGGAAATGCAGGCAAGAACCTTTACTGTGGTTTCCAAGGGAAGGAACAAGTGACTCAGGGTGAATGGTTTTAGGATTGGCCAGTGTGAATAATCACAGTGAGCTCTGGGCTGTCCTAAATTGCCTGGGACCTGGCCCTGGGGTGACTGGGGCATGGGCAATAGAGGCCTGATACAAGAGCTTGAGAAAGGATGTGGCTGTAGTAGAGGCTCTGGATTGGATGGTTTTCATATGAAAGGCATGTTTATTCATTCATTCTCTCTCAAAATTAGCTGAGCCCAGGAGGGCCAATCCCTCCAGGGTCAGCAAGGCCCCAGATGTCAAAGCAAGAAATACAAACACTAGAAAACAAGGTTATTATAGTAACCCACCCAGGTCTGACCTTGGTTCTGTCTTGCTCCTTCCTGCCTGTGTTCTTACCACCAGCTCAAATAGCTTTCAAATAAATACAACATCAGCACAGCCTAGGAATTAAGAGATATGGTTCTGAAATCAGATACACCTGGGTGAAAATACCTAACTGCTCTGCAACCGCGGGTAAGTCACTTAACATCCCTGACCTTCATTCTCCCTTCTGTGTAATGGAAAAGGTAACAGCACCTACTTAATGCAGACAACTTAGATACAAAAGGCACTTTGCCAAGAGCAGAGTAAACAAACAAAATATGTCAGCAATAACGACTATTTCTTCTCCCTCTGATTTCATTGAAACCATGATTGATAGATAATAGACCTTCAAGAAATGTATGTTGAAGTTGGCTGAACCAACAAATGAATGAATAAAAGAAATGAATAACCCCAGTTCTTTGACCAATCACAGAAATGCAAGACTTTTAGCAGATGTAAATTAGAATCATTGACAGGCTGGAACTTGGACGTTGAGGCCTGGATTTAAAACCTAGTTTTACAATTTCACTCCATGTGCCTCTCTCTACAACACAATGGAGACACTATTGGTAGCCTTGCCAACACACACCGCCCCCCCACCCCTTCCCTTGCTGGGAGAGCTTCTTGTTTGTTCTGCCGCTCACTTGGAACTCAAGAAAGGGTAATCCTATCCGCACCTTCAGGAACAAATCCGGGAGGTCCCATTCCCATTGCCAGTGAACATATTCTTCTAAATGTGTGTGTTAACTCATAAGGTCTTCATCAGTAATACCAGATTGTTCACTGTTCCCATACTGAGAAACCGAACCCTAAAGAGCTCATGCCACTTGTCCAAGGTCACACAGGAATGAGTGGCAGAGTCAGGGTTTAAGTCCGCAGTTGGGCTTTTCAGAACTTACACTCTTTGCCTCTCTGCTTCGCTGGATCTGGGCCATGCTACAGAGACAGAATCAACCACTTCTCGCTGGGCTAGTCATGAGATTTAAAATGTCTTATTATTAAGCCAATTTGCATATGAATTTTTGTTAAATGGAGCTCATGGCATCCTACTCGGATTCTTTGTTGGTAAAATGGGGATACTTCTACATTGCCTCACAGGGTTGCTGTTAAGATAAAGAGTTCAATAAATGATAATGTCCGCCCTCTCTTCTGGATCACCTCCTCCTGACAGTTGTCATGCCTGTCATAGTTTTCCACCAGCTTATGGAATGAACTTCATCCACCCCAGCCCAGGACATGCAGGTCCCCACGCATGTGAATGTGTACACCCTCCTGGGACTGACGGGGCACGCCTCACATATGAAAACCAGCTCATGAGTAAGCAAAATTATTCGCTGGTAGATCTATACTGTGATGCAGCTCTAGATGCTGGAAGATGTTTTTTTTCTAAACTAACTTCTTGATTTTTTTTTTGTAATTAACTGCAAAATCAAATATGTAGTGAATAGCTCAGTGGAGTATCACCTCCTAAATCAGCTCAAATAAAGAAGAGTTATGTTCTCAGCTTACTTTCAGGGCATATTAACTGAGAGCTATAGTATACAGCTATCATATAAAAATAATGATAAAGTTCTAAATACAAAACTAAAAATATCAACTTTAGGATAACTGTCTCAAAAAAGGTAAAGGAATGGGAAAACAAACTTTTGAACCTTGCTCTATGCCAGATCCCTGGGGGAAAAAAGGTTTTTTTGACAATCTGAGGAAAAGACATGCATTTTGATAAGGCTTTTATGATACATTACATGCTGTTTTAAAAGAAACTGCTCATTACTCTAACAAGTTGTTGAACAGAATGTGTATTTTGCATATTTTCAACTGCATCTTTGTCATTCCCAAATTTTGAAACTCTGTAAAGAAATTATATATTCATTGCATTTCCAAAATCCAACTTGCCTTCCATTTCCATTTTATACCAAAAGGCTGCTCACGGTCAATGTAAATTTAAATTTGTACAGCACTTGATGCTCTCTCGGTGCCGTCACAGTCACTTCCTTAAACCACACCAACACGAAAAGAGGAGAAAGGACAAACTTTCTTATCCAAATTGCCCAATAAATTAGTAAATTTACCTGTGGTTACTTTCTTTCGCGGGCACTAGTCCAGACTCTAAAAATGCAGAAGGAAACAAAACAGTCACCATCCTCAGGAAGCTTAAATTTTGGCAACAAGTCCACACCATCAATAAGTAAACGAGTCAATGAGGAAGCCTGGATTCAGACCTTTGTTGGACCACAAATTCAGGGCTCTTTTCAGGGTACCATTTTGCCTCTCTGGTCCAAATTAGCTGATGCAAACGTTCTTGTGGCCATGAATGTGGGCAGTCTGACTTCTTGGGCTCAGGTCTCTTTGGGTTTCCAAAAGGTCTCCGAGTTTTCCCACTCCTCTGAAGCAGTTCAGTGGACAACTGCCAGAACAGCATTTAATAACCAACACACTCAGAGCACTGCTACAGGGAGTTAGGGATGACCATCCCCAGTTCCCCCAATAAAAGAGAATTTGGGGTTTCAACATCAACTTGAGAAAGGAAACATACAGATAGGTATCTGGAAAAACACATACACATAAAATTTTAAAATATAAATTGGTCTCTCCGAGAACCTGCTCATTTAGTTGTCAGAAGTTGTCCGGTTGCACAATGTCTCAGTAAGACAGCATTGCATGACTCCCCTTTGCCTGCTTCCTGTCCCACAGCTCTCACTGGTAGGCTCAGTGGTCCCATGCATCATTAGTAATTCATGACTTATCTGGGAAAGTGCAGGGACAGCACCACGGCAGACCTAATACAATGAATATCTTATTAGGAAGAAATTAACAAATGAATTGTTGCCAATCAATAGGTGTTGAAAAGAAAATTACAATGATAGTAAAGCCTAAATAATTTATACACAATATTGATTTTTTCATTACATTAATTATTCTTTATAGTGCACATAAGGAACTTGGAGAGTAAAACTTTCAAAGCAAAGAAATTTATCTTTGGTGGTGGTGTAGGCTTAAATCTGAATTTAAAAGGCAAAGAAGGTGGGGCCACGGGAGTTGACAAATGTTTTTAGATTAAAAATGCATCAGAAACAGAGGCAGGGATACATGGAACAGGCTGACAGCTGCTGGAGGGTGTGGGGAGAAAGGGTTGATGAAAGAAGCGGAAGGGATCAGCTGAAGAACATACACAGGACTCACGGGCAAGGACAGTGTGGGAGTTGCCTGAGGGAGGGAGGCTGAGTTGAGGTGGGCAAAGGGGTAAAAAGTAGGGAAACTGTAATAGCATAAACAATAAAATGCTTAAAAATGCATCAGAAAGGAAATTTGACATATCCAGTATACCTAAATTCCTTCATGTTGTCCAATGTTTTATATATACATTTGATATTTATCAATAGAACCATTGATAGAAATGTTTGTTCATAGGAACATTAGAAATAAAACTATCTGTTGATCCACTTGCTTCACTGCATATACAGAAGGCACAATGACAAACTCGAAGAAGCGAGGTGGGAAAGAAAACCTTCTCTGACACCTGTCACAGGTCCCTTAAGAGAACCAGACCTAACTCCAGTTGAATGGGATACAGGTACCCGAGAGCTAATAACTTTCACAACCAGCAGAAAATGATTCCTGGGACAATATTATCACGGCGAGTAACTTCCATAGAGGCAAGGGCCTGAAGGTGATCCTCAGGTTTACAGCCCGTTGCGGACTCTGGTCATGTCACAAAAACAGTGTCCTAGAAAACAAGAGAGAGGACCGTGTGCAAAGTCGGGGTGGGGGAGGGTTGTGAAAAAGAGGAAGGGAGTTGGGATGTTGTTCCCAGCACCCCGAGTCCCCTCCGATGGCCGGGAGAAATGAAGTGACACAGAAGCTCCAACCCCAGTAGATGTCCTGGGTACAGATGATGCCCTGAATATTGTTTTGTCATCTACAAATCCCCACATTGAGCGCTGTTTTGCTCATGGCATTTGGATGCTTGGAATTAAACGAGTGAATTGAGAGTCCTTGTGTCAAATGCCCTGTGTCAAGTTTCCCCAGATACCAGTTTTACTTCACCCCTTTCCAGTATCCAGTGTTAGGAGATGCCAAGTTCCTGACGCTTTGCCCAGAGTTGCATGTGTGCATCCTGTCGGGCATCTCATGGCTTTCCCAAAATAAATACGGAAATGGTGTTTCAAAAGTCATTTGAAATCACACATTAGAATCATTCTGAATGTAATCGAATTCCTTTTCTTCCTCACCTTTTACCTTCAGAGACTTAAAGTCACATAAATGTTCTTAATGCTCTTGGAAGAAAATAAAGCAACAGAAAGCACCTCGGCTCATAAATAAGCTTTTTTGAAAACTACAGCCAGTTTTGCAAACTATTTTGTCATCCCTTAACTATAGAACTTCAAATTCATAAAATACTACACACAGATGTAATATAAAATGTGTGTTGTATGCTATGCATCATAATACAGCTCTAACTACCCACATCTGTCACTATTACCAGCTGACTCTGGGGTACTAATGTGACAAAACACCCAAATTTACTATTACTTTTATTACTCAGCAAAAAGTCACCTGCCTGTGGCGACTGCTCCTTAGCTGAGTGTCCTTTGCTGTGTTCACCATTCTTGAGGTGGACACTAACAGTCCATACAAAGAACATGTGGCGTAGGTGCTCAGAGAAAGGGTATTTGTTCTTGGCATCATTTCTAGAACTAAACAGAACATTCATAAAGTGAATTAGAGGAAATGTCAAACTATTTTAAGGCACTGTACTTGTTATTGTCCATGGCCATCCCTTCTACCCTCACAACCCCAAATACATCCCCCACCTTTCTCGGCCTTACTGAAGGCATGGACTGTAGCAACTAGATCTCTTGCCCTTTCGCTTCCAGGTGGATTCAGGCAGTGGAAGACAATAGAAAGAGATGGACAGATGGGAGGAGACAGAGGTCAAGTTAGTCCCCCCCACCCCTTCCTCTGTACCTCAACTCCATACCTCTGGCAGTACCTGCCTTCTACAAATGGCTCCTATGGGGGAGCCCTTCCCACCCTCCAGACAGTAGCTCCTGTCAACCTCCAGCAGACAATGGATGCTGACATCATGGTTCTCTGCCTCTGCCACTGATACCCAGAGGGGTTCCCGTCTCCCCTAGTTCCCAGGTGCAAGGCACCTCAGGTCCAGTGTTAGTGCCTTTACCCCATCCATACCTCTGTGACCAGTCCCTTTACAATACCTTTTTCTGATACAGGAAAAAAAATGTGTAAGTAAATAAAAGAACATCAGCAGCATTTAAATACACCAGCACTCCAAGTCACATAGCCTCCCAGATAGATGATTACTTCCCGTAAATGTACTAATGAGACAAACCGTGCATACAAGATAGATTTCTGACCTCTACTTTCATTATTACCTTCTTTCTGATTCAGTTCTTTCAGAATTTCATGCTTCACCTTGACTACTTTTGTCCTTCTTCTCTCCCTCCTCTGTAGCATCCTTGTAATTTACACTCGGCATTCACTGTGCTCTCTTCCTTGGCATGTCACCTTCTTTACTGGATTATACTGATTTTACCTTGAAATTTCCAGGCACAGGTTAAGTTACTGCCTATCTATCCTTAAAGCCATGTTTATTCTTCTTTCTGGGTCTATGTTTTCACTTGTGAAATAAGCCTATAAAATGCTACAAATTCCTAATTAAAGCCCACAAAATATAGAAGCTACCATCCAGGTTTACAGTGATACATCCATAACATCGAATTCGCTGGAAGAAATACTCAGTAAAATCTAACAAGTAAATACAGAGGACATCAAGGTGCTTAGCATTTATACTCTCTGATGTTTAGAAAGAAACTAGAGGCCAGGAGCAACGATGAACATATGGTGTTAAATGCAAGGTTCTGACAACAAATGACACAATACTTAGCAATAAAAACAAGCTAAGATATTAATAATAGCGACGAACTACAAATATTTATGTCCCCACAGGCAACTAATTCAATTTCACTGCAGGATCGCTTCATTTATGAATTTAATTATATGTATTTAAACATTTTTGTTGCTGTTTCATTAATTTCCCATAAAAAAATAAAGTGATATGCTCAAGAAAAGAAGAACCGCAAGTTTCCATTCGACAATATTTATTAAGTGCCCACTGAGTGTCCATGGTGTTTTAAGAATGTACGTTTATCATTCATGGCTTTAACAGTCTGCAAATTCATTTTTGCGCTATTTAGAATGCAAAGTGCCAGATTCGAAAAGGAGAGTATAGGTTTATCTATTGTTTAGTTTTTACGCAAAACAGCACGGACGTGCACAACAAGTCCAACGAGAAAAGACTAGCTTCCCCGTCTACTCATCAGGCCCGGTGACACTCACTGTGGGACAGGGCCATTCCTCTCACTTTCCAGAGGAGGAAGCAGAAGTACAAAGCAGGTCACCGACTTTCTTACTCAGGGTTAAGTGACAGCACGTGGCTGAGCCAGATTAATCTCCCCTCGTTTGACTTCACAGCCCATCTGCTCTTGGACATCACCCTAATCAAATTCACAAAGTGAGCGTCAGCACAACTTTCAGTAACTTTCCCTGAGTGATAACATTGTCATTGGTTTCTTCCAGTTTCTCTTAAGAACTTCCTTCCTCACTCGGGGCCTCGTCCCATAGCTCTCCAACATCACAGTCTGCAGCCACAACCACCCCAACCACCCGAGTTTGACTAGTCGTCGGAAGCCGGAGTTTACATTATTTATGCTTTTTCATCCTCCCTATCCCATCCCACATCAGAGTTCCCACGCTGGCTGCTCAGGCTCCTTTTCCCAGAGTGAAAATGAATGATGACATTAGCCTACCCAAGAGGTAGGCCAGTGAACCTCTGACTTGGGGCACAAGGTCTAACAGGAGAGACCTCCTCAAGTGACCCAGTAAGCCCTGGCCTCTATGCTTCCGGAGCATAAGGGGTTGATACCCTGTCATTTATGGAAGGCAGCTGTGAACCATTTGTATTAGAACTAAGAATTTGCACCTGAAATAACAGAGTCATGATACAAAACATTTGACAATTTCACCTTTTGAAAAAGTACCATCTTGTCCAGTTTTGCTGCTATTTTCACAAGGTAGTCTAGAACATACGGATACTGAGCATCTTCTGCAGGTGTGTCTCTGTGCTGGGGACGTGTGTTTGGCTGAGCAACTGCATTTGCTCGAGGAAGACGTAAATAAATAACATGGTCAAAGTGAGATGTTTAGTAGACTTCACAATATAGTTGAAATATTGGCTATAATTAAAATAGAGTTATATCAGCCCATTAAAATCAACAGAAAATATATGCATGCTATCGATAATTTAACAAACTCAAAAACAAGATGAAAGATTACCACAAAATGCTAATTTGGGTTCCCCATTTAATTGTTTTCATACTAACCCTATTTCTTGGCCCAATAATTAATTTATTTCATGACTCTTAAAATCACATTAGGATTTGCCAGTCTCAATTAAACCTGTTTAATTCATTATCAAGCATAAATAACTTTCAAATGCCACAAGCCTCTGATTGTCCTTAGTCAAAATGATATGATAATATTTAGCTTTGGGGAATAATAATTTAAGAGTCTAAGATTAAGCAAATCCACATTGTTAGGGACTAAATTTACCTAGCTTCCAATTATTACGTGAATGTTTATATTTCCCTAAAAACAACCCTTTCAAAAATCTCAAGATAATCAGCACGGAAAAGGCAGAAAAATAAATCATCTATTACCATTTACCTCCTCCGGCCTTATCTTCACAAATAAAAAACTGAAAGGATTTAACTCCACCTCCTTCTGACGTATAGCAAATATTGGTGGTTGGAACCAGAAGCAATAGCTGTAATGAACAGGTAAGTGAATATGGCACATAGACAGAACAATCTCCTATCTCCTTAGATCTCACTGCACACAAACGTGGTAGTGAAAATTAACCTTCTCTGCAGTTCAACATGTCTAATTAGAAGAGACATCCAGAAGATTCTGCTTCAGAAAGCAGTATGGGCCATAATATTCTAGATTGTCTTTGAAACAGACCTGTGCAGCCTCCTTATATATCCTGGCCTGCTGTCTAAAGAAAAAGCAATAACTAGATGATGTTTCAAAGTGGTTATGGTCTTTTTGTGGCAAGTTGTCTTATATTTTCTCATTTCACCTTTTTATACTTATTATTAGGAAGCAGACATTCCAGTACACAGGCCCGATTTATTGCTCTTGACCCTGAATGTATAAAACAGTTTATACCATCAGGCTGTGCCTGACCAAAAGTTTCCTTGGTAGAAATATTTATAAATGATTGAGAACTATGTGGTTCATTTATAATCCTTTTTCTTTGGCGGGGAGGGTTGTTTTGTTTTCTCAGCATGGGGCAGGAGAGGAGAAAGACACTCTGCACTCAGCTTAGATTAGAATGCAGACCTTAAAATAAGAGGCCATACAGCCTTGGGCTCATCCCCTGGAAGGATTCCCTTTTGCGTCAAATGAATCGGCCATGTCTAGAGTTTTTGCTGCTGTGGAGCCGGCCCCTTCACAAAAGAGCGTATTCTTATTTAGACAGTCACAAACTGTGTCAAGTTCTTTCTTACTCACCGTCAACATCCTTACCCCATCACTTCTTACACAGCCTAGTTCTGCCCTTTGGAGAAATCCAGAACAACTCTCCACTATCTGCCACCCCTCCCTCCTTTGAGCATTTGAAGACGACTTTTATGTCTTTCTTTATTTTTCCCACGTCCTTATTAAATATCATCAGTGCCTTCAATTAGTCCTCCTATGACATGGTTCCCAGATGCTGCAAAGAAACTGAAGCTGTAGTTGGACTTAAAATTTTCCCTAAACGGAATGCACCTGAGGGCTCATTCAGTTCTCACTTAGGCACACCTACAATTGACTCAATTGGAAGGACTGTCTAGACGTCTAGAACCCCACGGTCCACCCAGGAGCCCTGTCTGTGCTAGCTGCCCTTCTTGGGATCCCCCATCGGGTGAATCTGTGATACACGGCAGATCAGAGAACCTCATCTCCCCAGCACACTGATTGGCTGAAAGAATAGTCACAAGTTCCAATCTGGCATCGTGCCCCAAGATTCTGAGCAGGAACTCAGCGAAGACCTACTTTCCGCTCAGCATGTGGAAGCAGTAGATAATAACAGCCATTTACCCATTTTACAGAATAAGCCAATTTGACAGAATGAGTTCAACAAGCAAAGAGTGTGGGGAAGAAGAGCCCGAATCTCCCGTTCCAGTCATTCCTAAAATCAGCTCCACCCCTGCCTTTCCTGGTAGAGCCATTAGGTCCCCTCTGACTAACCTGAGTTTGAGGTGGGTCTGCACCACTTGCGGCACAGAGAGTCCTGTCTAACACAATATTCATAAGGTCCCCACCACTCTAACAGGACCAAGAGAACACAGGTCTTCAAAGGGAGAAGCTGCCATCCTACCTGCAAGAGGTTTGGGTGGAATCTCTTTCCAGTGTTATTTAAGAATGAGAGTGATACTCACGTACCAATGACAATTAAGGTCTGTTCTCCTTAAGAACCTAAGCTCATAGGGCTGACACTGTTTGTCCGAAACTGTATTTCTGGAACTATCACAGAGCCTGGCACGTAGTAGGCATGTAAGGCACTCTCCACTATACTGTTCATAGTAGTACACAGGAGGCAAAACATGGACTAAAACTTACTAAAATGAGGACATGACTGCCCTGGAAAAACTGTTTAACCCACTTACAGTTAGATTACACACTCACTGTATAAATGATGGGACTAGACTATCTTTTTAGACTCTTTTTAGACTTTTTTTAGCCACAAAATGTTATGATTCTGTCCATACTCAATAATGGCAAAGAACAGTCTTCTAACCACCTAGGTATGCTTAGGGGGACAACATACCATAACAAAGAAATATGTAATCAGAGGACAAAGCAAAACACAAGCAATGGGGGGCAATCATCAGCAATACGATAAAAGCTGTCTTAGAATGTGCCATCTTCCTATTAGCTTTCTCTCTTATTCTAACCAATTTCCATGGCCAAAAATGCCCTCTGTGCTGGATCCAAACTGCCAGCCACCAAGTCTTTCTCCTTCCTGGGTCTTACAGTCCATAGGATGGCGGCTCCCACTCCACCATTCGGCCAGCTTTTTTTAGAGTTGGCGTCCCACTTCCCACCTCCTCTCACCGGTCCAGCAGTGTTTCTGGTCACCAACAGAAGATTCACCAGTTATATTGTGCACCTCCCACCCTTGTTTCTCATCCTGTCCCCCGCAATGCCTGATGCCCGGATGTCCATAATTTTGTATAACATTTATTTGTTTTAAACTTAGGATTCTGTCTCAGCATAAACAATCATAAGATGTCACCTCTATAAATTACTGTGAAGATTCACACTAAGCGACTCTAAGGAATTGACCTCAGACCCTTCTACAAAAGAAGGCCTCGATTAGGGAAAATATTCTTATTACAGTTAACAACTAATGTATTACTATCTACCTGCATGTTAAGTATTAAGTACTTTTTACCAGCATATCATACTATGAATAGGTACTACGCTAAGTATTTTGTATGCATTGTCTCACTTAGTTTCATAACACCTCTGTGAGAAAAGTACTAATAATTACCTATGTTTCAAAGATAAAGAATCTAGGGCTCAGAAAGAGTAACTTGCTCCTGGTTATACAGCCATTAAGCCCAAGAACCATATCCATCTGCCCCCAGAATCCTTGCTCTAACCCAGTCCATGACTCACCAGGGCATTGATCCCTGTGAGAAATGGGGGGAGGGCAGCCTGGGGGTGGGAGAGGGGGATACCAAAAGCAAAGAGACCAGAGAACCAACACCAACATGATGTGCTTCTTTATCTCGCTTTGAGGCAGCCCTATTTAAAGAAGAACCTTGTTCCCATTATGTAGCAATAGATTATCTGCCCTTTTGCATTGTGGAAATGCAGCCTGCACTATCCAGGCTAATCTAGTTGACTGTAGAATGCTGTACGTAGACACTCCAATGACAGACAACTAATTTGGTCTTCTGGGTGAGGAAGATGCTACTGAACATCCCTTTAATTTTTTTCTCCAGAGCTTTGGATGCAGGGCACCTCACACAAACCACAAACATTCCTTCCTACAACATCTAGAGAAGAAACGTAATTGAAAATACCAGAAAGGGGAGAAAGGGGTGAGAAAGATTATAAAAAGTGCTACCTACCCCCCTCCAAAAAAATACTTCCGCAAAAATTAAAAATTAAAAAAAAGTGAGTGCAGGGTGATTATCTGATAACTCGTGAATCAGGAAGAAATGAATGTTTATGACCCATTGCTAAACAAAGAAAATCATTTGACTGTGCAATAGAAACCATCTGTTCCGACGGCCATGGTGGAATTTTCCTGCATCACAGAGCAGAGGCATCTTGAGTATTTCCTTTAGAAGTAAAACACCACTGCTGTAATTCACGCTGGGTCTGGAGCAGTGGCAGCATCTCGTCATGAAGCAAAGCTCCCATTAGTTTGCGATTCCATCATCTCTAATTCCTCCCAAATCTTCCTCCATTCAACAAGACTTTTATATCAAGAAATCAGTAGAAATTAATGCTGATACCTACTGGAAGAGTCATTAGATGTTCCTATATGATCATCAAAGTCTCTAGTTTGGGTGAAATGGAAGCTGGGAATCAGACTAACAAACTCTTTGGGGTTATTGAGGCATTAACATACAAAGGTCTAACTCCAGAAAGTACAATTTTGGCTAAAATGGAACAGACATTCCCTTTCACTGAAACAATACTCTTGTTTGTTAGGAAGTATGGAAGTAATAATTAACTGAAAAACTGTTTTAAGCTAAAACAGAGAGGCAGAATCTAAAATACTACACGATAAGAAAAATTTCAAAGTAAAGGGGCCTTAAAAATATACTAAGGAAGTTTAATGCCTTCATTCCAAGTCTGACCTTTTTTTTTTTTATTCTAACCAATTTCCATTAAACAGGGAAAGGAGCAGGGAGGAGAGAAAGCATTTGAAAACCTGCCAGAGTAAAAAAAATCCCATAATGAAATTTTGCTCATTCTTGGAGAAATGAAGTAGAATTAGATGCTTCAGTGGTGGTGAATTCCAGAATCTGGGCAGCTGCCAGTAAATGAAGCTTTTCCATAATGTCAAATGCAAAAGCTCTCTGATATCAACATACTGAGCTTGAGTTTTTAAATTCCTATCTCCATACACCAAATTGTTTGAAACCTTTGAGATAAAAACTTCAATAAACTAGTGTTCCAAGCTTTTAATATTCTAGTCCCTTGAGCAAGCATGTCAGATTAATCTTCAAATTGCAATGGGCAGAAAGAACATTCAACCAAATTCTTAAGCCTATGCCTCGCTCAAAGGATGTTAATAATGTAAGCAGTTTTACTGGCTATTAAGATGTCAAACTTTCCTAATTCTCAGCAGTATTACTATTTAACAGGGGGGAGGGGAGGAAAGGCCATTCTATCTTGAAAGGAATGGATGTGACTTGTCATATCTTTGTATCCACGTAGCATTTAGCACATTGCCAGGCACACAATAGGCATTTAACAAACACTTGTGTTAGGAGTTGATGGATTGATTGGGGGGGAGAGGAGGGGTAAGAAATCTGCTGAGAACAGCAGGAGTCAAAACCCTGGCCTTGCTCAGCAACAAAAACCATCTCCAGCACTAGGGTTATCAAGGTAGCAGGAATTTGAACTTGTATCTTCAAAGTGCCATCAAGAGGATTGTTTCCTGAGCTGGTGAGAACCCACCCAAAGGCCATTTATAGAGGAATTAGACTCCTCTCCAGCCTCACCTTGCCTAGAAAACTCCTCCTCTGCCTTTCCCTTGGCTTGGGTTTCCACTCCTAGAACTTAGTACAAGATTCCATCTACCTCGCTCATTGGACTCGGGCCTCCTTGCCCTTCCAGGGTTTTCCAAGCCTCTGCACTGAGGGACGCCACACCGTGCTAGGCACAAGGAAGGACACACAGGAAGGCTCTGGACACCTTTGAAGGTGAGAGAGGGTGGCGGGAAGCGATGAGAGCGGGGGAGGAAAGAGTTCAAGACCAGGGCACTATCCAGAGGTTTCCTATCCCCCCTCCCAAAGCCTCTGCCCCAACTCCTGGAAGACGCTGGGGAACTACCAGGCCCGCCCAGGCAGAGGTGAACGGCCAGGGGTCCGGACTGGGGGGAGAAGGGCGGGGAGGCGGCAGGAAGCCAGAGGCGGCAGGGGACAGTACCTGGTGTGGCTGTGGTTGCGGGGAAAGTCTTTCTTCTCCATGATGGCCGGCACACAGTTGGTGAGCTCCGTCCAGTCGGCGTGCAGCCCGCAGCTCCAGCCCGTGGAGAAGCGCGAAAACAGCCACGTCTCCTTCTTGCCGGGCCGGTGGCAGGTGCACTTCTTCTGACCGGCTTTGCAGCTACAGGGCTGCTCCAGGCGGATGTTCTTCACCAGGTGCCGGCCGAACGTGGTCCCCCCGGTCTTCTGGATGTGCAGGAACACGATCACGTCGCGCCCTTTGATGTTGAAATCCACGAAGCGGGTCAGGTCCTTCAGGGTGAAGTTGAAACGCGGCACGAACCGGGGCAGGGAGCCGTTGTCCGGGGCCTCGGGGTCCGGCTCCTCTTCCTCCTCTGTCTCCCCCTCCTCCTCCAGGTCCCCGGGCTCCTCGTCCTCGTCTTCCGGAGCCACAGCCCCCCGAGCCCCCTCGGGCGGTCCCCGGGGCGGCGGGGGCAGCTGGGGACGCCGCTCCCGGTCTTCGAGCGGCGCCTGTGCCCGGCGGGCGGGACCCGGGACGGCGGACTGGCCGGCCTCCCCCGCGCGGGGCGGCTCCCCGAAGTTGGCGCAGGAGCTGGTGCAGGAGGGGGACACGTACTGGTACATGATGACCACGAAGAGGAGAGTGAGCACCGGCGTCAGCAGCCACTTGTTGAACCTTTCATCCATGGTCCCGCTCTCAGGCCGGCAGGCAGAGCGGCGGCGGCGGCAGCGGCGCAGACGGGCGCCCGCTCGGAAGTTTCGGGGACTCAGGGGCGCGGCTCCGAGCCCGCCGATCCTCCATGCCCCTGACGCCCAGACGTGCGGCTGGCTGGCGGCCCCGCGGCACCGGAGACGGGCAGAGCCGGGCCTTGGGACCAAGCGGGCAGGCGGGCGCCGGCGCGTGCGGTCGAGGCTGCAGCGTGGGGCGCCCTGCGCTCCCGGGAGCTCCCGGCTCGGGCCGCCTCCTGCTCCCGCCGGGGCGCCGGGCGCGCTCTCAGGCCACGCGGGGCATCCCGCCGCCCGCGCTCAGGCGCCGGGTGGAGCGGCTCCGGTCCTGGACCTGCCCCGGGCAGCCGGGCAGCTGTGGCCGCGAGCGCGGGGGCTGCATGGGGCTGGCCAGGGCGCTGGCCAAGGGCGAAGGCGCGGCCCGGCCCCGCCGCCCCGGCCGGCCGCGGGCACCGCGGGCACCGCGCCCCGCACGCGTGCGGGCTGCCTCGGCAGCGAGGGCGGACGGCGCCCGCCGCAAGTTTGCAGAGGATCCCCCGCAGCGGCTGCGGGCGAGGCGCCCGTGCGGAGCGGCCTCTCCCGGCGAGTCGCACTGCCGCTCCGGGTCGGTCCGCCCAGGCGCGGGCACGCAGACACACTCGCACACACTGGCTGGCACCGCCACAACCCGCCAGCCGATGTGACAGGAGCCGTGCTACCCGCAGCGAAAACCTGCCCGAGGTACGGAGCATGCGCCGAAGCCTGCCCCAGCCCCGGGGGAGTTTCCAGGGGAGGAGCCCGCCGCTCCGCGGGGCTCGGGGAGGCGGTGGGCGCCGGGAATCCCTTCTGCCGCGAGCGAGGCGGCGCAGGCAGCGCGAGGAGAGGCCGGCAGAGCGTCGCGGGCGCGGAGCTGAGCCCGCTCCGCCGCAGCTGTCTCGGTCTGAAAGTGCAGAGAGACCCAGCCGGCCTGCGCGCGGAGATGACACCTGCACGCCCCCGGGCGGGTTCACCTAAACACCACTCCACCAGGGGAGGCTGGTCCCTCGTTAGTGGGGGAAACCGGCCCCAGGCTGCTTTTGATTTCTGCCCAAGACGTTCTCACGGGTGCTCAAGTTTTCTGCCAGCCCTTCCTTAACCACAAACGTGTGTGTCCAGCTCTACAACTTTATCGCACCAGCATCCATTCACGGCGAGACGCCGTGATTCATTAGGCGCCCAGGGCGCACCAATCAGGCTCTGTGTTCACCGCGCACTTCATCCGGCAGCAGACAGTCCCCCCCACAACCGCGCAGTGCTGGGAGAGGCAGAGGAGTTTAGGGGTCACCTCCTGAAAGTCATCGCGCTAGGACACACGGAGCTCCTAAAGGTGCAAGACTCATCCCATCCCCCCAGTGTGGATGATAAGCTTTATAGACCTGTACTTCTTAAGCTAAATAAGCTCTTGTTTGTGTGCAGTTGTTTTTCAAAACTTCATTTTTTTTTCAGCATCTAAATTTTGCATTTACCTGAGGACCAAATCTATATGTAATAACGATTTCTGTTTTTCAGAATGGGTGGGCGTACCATCAAACTGGGGTAAATCCTGGTCTTCTTGGACACAAGCGGAGAGTGGCAGCGCCTTAAAGGTCAAGAGAACGCAGTGTGATCCCCTGGCCCATCCCACCATGTCCCTGCTGGCCACCCTGCCAGGGCCAGGCAGCCACACCTGGCGTTCCGGGCCTTCCTGTCAGCCACTTTCTCACCTGGGCTCCCTAGAGATCTCTGAGGTCTCAGCCTCTCCTGAGACACTGGGCCGATCTCTCCCGTTTGTCACACTGCCCCCTTCACAACCACCGTGAAGGTCCAGATCTGTTTCGGGGACACTCAGTCTTGCCCACAGGACGTTATTTTTATTTTCCTGCACAGGTGGGCGTAGTATCAACAGAGCTTCCCTCCTCTGCTCCCTCTCCTCTGTTCAGCCCTATAAGCAACCGCGAACCATGCCCTTACTGATACTGTAAGACCCGTATTAGTAAGGAAGGTGCTCCGTAAGATGCATCTTCTTTCCATCTCCACTTGCTTCTTTTTCTGTCAAAGTTTAAAATCCTATTAATGGCATCACACTACTCTTCCAAGCAAGAAATTGAAATAGAACCAAAAACCCAAGAATTATTTTCTGAATGTGTCTAGTTAATGGTGTTCTTATTTTAAAATATACACCTTTGCTTGAGCCAAGAAAAAAAATCGATCATATTTTTATATCCCTTGATTGGAGAAGTTTCTCATTTTCTTTAAAGTCCCTGGAAATTACATGTATAAAGATAACCTTGCTTAGCTGCACAAATGTATAGCCTGAGAGCTGGTGGTGATTTGTACAGTAGAAAGTGCTTTTCTGCCCATTATCTCATCTGCTCCTCAGAACAACACTCTGAGGAGATAAGAGGAGCATAATGTCCCGTTTCAGAGATGAGGAAACTGAACCAAGGAAAGGGGGGTGAGAGCAGAGCTAGGATTAGAAACCCCTCATATCCCTGAAATTCATTCAAATGGCCATTGAAGAAATCCAATGAACACCAACAACAGAACCCATCATTTCCTCGCTCTCCTCTCGAGACCCTGTGAGGCAAGAGGCAGGGAGAGACAATGGAATTGCAACAGAGCAATAAAATTGCTTTCCTTTTCCCTCTGGCTTTAAGGCAAAGCTGAGCAATCTCTGCAGCCTGCAATATTTTGGACCTAGTCAGTGAGTTTCCGGATTAAAGGGAAAGACGACAACAATTTCACATGATTCTGTCATTGTGAAAAGAAATTATTGAGGAGAACATTATAACAAGCAATGTAACAGTTATGTTGCTAACAAAATATGTTTCCATAAATAAGTGCACCTATCACTCTCTTCAAAGAACATTATCCCAGGAGATCTCTTTCTGCTTTCAGTAAAACATCTAATGAAGTGCCACCATTTCCTTGAGGTAACCACAGGGGAAACAAGGCATAGAATCAAGGAATGACACCGTTAATTAAGGCAGGGACCCAACTATTCGTTTTTAACGATAGGTAACTTTGGTGATATAAACACTGTCCCAGGAGTAGTCTCCCCATTACAGTCCTGGAACTTGGTGTGAAACTAATCAGAGCTTTTAAATTATGCAATAAGCCGGCCTCCTTATCTGCGAGGGCAGACCTCACATTCAGGTGAAAATAAATAGAAATTTTCTAAAATTGAATGCTCTCCAGGTGAAAAGGGAAACATGTTTGCATTCAGCCTACTCTAGTAACTCCATGATGACACCAGCTGGCGGTTGTTTCTGGCTAACAGATTGCCGCTACTACGATTCCTACACAAATTATTAAAATAATAAAAATAATGTTTTCAAAGAGCTTTCTTCCACTTCCTTTGCCAGTCTCGCAATGAGCTTAACACTATCTGTGAAGCAATTTGTTCACCTAATTTTATGCCTTAATAAGCTTTACTACAATTATTTTCTTGCCTGAGTCTCTCTCTGACTCAGCTTCAGCACCCTGCTTTCCCTGCTCTTCTCAAATATGCTCAAGCCCGTTAACAACATTGCACCCCCTGAGGATTCAAACTTTTGATTAGAACAGTCCCCATTTAATCAAGTTCAATTGGGAGATAAAATTGCATCTCAATTTCTCCATTTTCCCCTTGGTGCCAGAAACTGCCTCTGAGCATGTTGAGCAAAAACCCTGGAGAGATTAGCAATCCAAACGATCGCAGAGAATAGTTTTGAATTCCCTACATTTGCACACAGGAATATATAGATATGAATGCCCTTCAACACAGATGAAAAACAAAATAGATTATGTAAGTGATTGGCAGCGAGAATCTCTCCTTCAAGAATACAGACTGCTCTTATATGGGGAAATGACTTTTTTCATTTTTGTAAACAAATCAGAAAAAAAAAAAAGCCCCCACGGTAAGCAGTTTTGCACACAACCAGCAAAGCAGTGGCTTTCTTTTTCCCGAGGAAGTTAAGCAGAAGAGTTTGTATAGGCAGGGGAAGCTGCAGAAAGAATAGTGACAGGTACCAAATGTGTTCCAGCTCACTACATGACTGTAACTTCGGGGGAGCCATATCCCTACACACTGCTTTCCTCGAAGTTCCATTATATGAAGAGTTTATTCTTTGCTTTATTGTACAACACTCTTCATTCACCATAGATAGCTGCCTATGAATGATGAATGGGAACTACGCTACCTGTATGCATAATGGATTCATTAACTTAATATAGTGTAAGGAGATACAAGAATCTTTTCATAGTAGATACTCACTTATCTCTTCAACAGGAGCTTGTCGAGCGTTTATTGTATGCCAGGTGCATTTCTGAGTGCTTTGTTTACAACATTAAACAGATCAATCAGGCCCCTGCCCATGTGTATCTTACATTCCAACAGTGGGAAAACAAAAGATGAATCAGTAAACACCATTCATTTAATCCAAAGACACATGTGCTGAGCCCCTATTATGTCATGAGGTACTTTTAGGTACTTGGAATACTTTAGTGAATTATAAAGACAATATTTTTCCCCTCAAGAGTTTAAATGCCAGCAGGGTAAAGCTGGTGAGCCTGGTGGCACATGGTAAGACTTCTACTCTGGGAGAAATGGGTCGTCACCAGAGGGTTTGAATAGTTTTAAAAGGATCGTTTGGACTGCTTTGTTGAGAGTGCCCTGTAAGGGGACAGCCACAGAAGCAGGAAAGCCACATAAGCCAGGTAAGTGGTCATTTTGTAACCAAGTGAAAGATGATAATGGCACAGACCAAGGCAGGGTTGTGGCCGAGGAGGCGGTGGAAAGTGGTCAGGCACCTGCCTTTTGAGACAGAGCCATCCGTGTGTTTTCTGGTGGGAATAAGAAAAGGAGGAGCCAAAGATGATGTCAAGGTTTGTGGCCTATAAAACTGGAAATATGGAGTTACCATCAATGGGGATGCCAACGGAGACCACTCCAAGTGCGATCAGGGTAAATAAAGAGGGCCATGTGACAAAGAGTCAAGGACAGGGATGAGGAGAAGGAGGCAGTGAGAAAGGACTGGTTGTGCAGAGGCAAAGGGGCTGAGCCCCGAGGGATTGGAAGGAACCAGCCACATCAAACATCCTGGAGAAGAGCTCTCCAAGCAGCAGAGCAAGTGCCGAGGCCTGGAGTGGGAAAGCCCTTGGCAGGCTCAAGACAGAGAGTGGACGTAAGAGAGGGTGTCTAGGGCCAGATCCTTCAGAGCCACGAGAACGGGGGCACTGTAGCCACTGGGAGTTTTAAGCAAGGAAAAGATATGACCATGGACATGGAAAGCTCCCTCAGCTCGATGAGGAGTAGATGAGGGTTAGGAAGAGAGAAAGCAGAGAAACCAACCAGGAGGCTAGTGCAGTTTTCCAGGCAAGACGCAACAGATGCTTGCGAGAAAATCATTTATAGGCACAAGTCCCCATATGCAATACGGACCAGTAATGACGCCCTTCATTTTCCAACACCAGAATGAGACTTTGCCTCTGAGATTCCACCTCCTGAGGATGGATGAAAGTGAGAAGTATCCAGCTTAACTCAGTCGCTTCTCAGTTGGCCTCTGTCTCTTTGGGGTAGATGTGCGAGCCTGTGCCTCCCCCCTCCCTTTTCTCTTTGTTTTTCTCTGGGCTGCTCTTAAGCTAAGGGGTTTATGTAGCATCTTTGCATTGGCTGAAGGCGATGTGGTCTGTGGGAGTTTCCTCCTTTCTGCACAGAGCCCCTCCCCCCACCCCTCTCACCCCTCCCCCACACACACTATGCAATTAGGCTCTCCTGGACTCAGGTGTAAGCTTTGATTTCTGCAGGGTCTTCTCCTGCCCTGTTAGCACCTCATCTATTATATCTACATGATCTGTGCCTTAGTCAAACTGGTCTCTGCCCTTTTTGTCCACCAGCCCCTTCAGCGTTTCTGAGGCCTTTTCTGAGAGGCATGTTTGTAACTAAATCAGTGGCTCAGCCCCATCAGACCCCACACTGGTTTTTGTTGAATATATTTTGAAATATTTTTGAAATAGCCCCTAGTTAAATGGGATAGAAAGTAGAACCTACCTACCTATATTATTTTGAAAAAATTAACGTAACACCCTAATTGTGATGTAGAGAAGATATAAAAAGCAATTAATAATAGAATACTGTGGATTTCAACATATGCATGCTCCTACCTGACAACAGTAGACAACATATAGTGAAATCTCTGTCTCTTAAGTATCCTTTGAATATGATAGAAGTTCGGAAGCCCTCCCTTTCAAGAGGAAATTGAAAGGGCAGAGATGTTAGTGGAGACCAGAATTAAAAATAATGCAGGAGCATTGGCCAGGTGGCTCAGTTGGTTAGAGCATTATCCCTTGCACCAACAAAAAAAGATGTTGTGGGTTCGATGCTTGGTCAGAGCACATACGGGAAGTGACCAATCGATGTTTCTCTGTCACATCTCTCTCTCTCTCTGTATCTCTCTCTCTCTATCTATCTATCTCCCTTCCTCTCTCTCTGAAATCAATAAACATATCCTCGGGTGAGGACTGAAAAATAATAACAATGGTAGTATCAGTAAAAATAGACCTGACTCACGAATATACATGTGATAAGAGAAAAAGAGGGGAATAACCTGAAATGAAGCAGAGATGACAAATTACAGATTTTTGGAGGGAAGAAAACAGGAAACATGATTTTCATAAATGAGCCAGGTTTTCTTTTTAAATGTCAGGTCAAAATACTTTTCTATAATACATCTCAAAAAACTTTCTATCTTTAAATCCTACTACACATCAAGGCTAATCTCATTTACGGAAGTAGTGGAATATTGGAAAGTCACATGGAGGCAAGACAATTCGATCATTGAAGTCATCAAATAAATGTCAGTCAAGACTCCTCATCTTTGTGAGAAGCCCAAGCACCCCCTAGGCATTGATATCACCCCAGTTGAGAATCTAGTAACTCCCTTTTTCTCCCCTGTCAAAATAAATTAGTTTGGGGGAGAAAGAAGGCCAACTCAGTACACATTTTTTTCTTAGTCAGTCAGATTTGGGTTCTTGCTAGGTAAAGCCATGTTTTAGATTTTTTTTTTAAATGACACCTATTTGTATTGAAAAAGTCTGGTTTTGTATTTGAAACCAAGACTTGCAGACATTAGTTGCCCAAGATCATATCACCACTAGTAGATGACAGTATTTGGATTTGAACCAGGCGGTCTGATTCAGATAGAGAGAAGTGGCTGATTCAAGATAGATGTTAGAAGCCCAATCAATAGGACTGACTGAAAGATTGGGTGGGAAGCAGTGAACAAGGGATGAATCAAAGGTGATTTTGAGGTTTATCATGTGAGCCCCTGGAGGGCTGACAGTTCTATTTACTGAATAAGGGTGACATGAGAGACAAACCAGCTGGGAGGCTGGGGAGGCAGGAGGAGGGAATTCTGAGCTGTGCTTTGGACAAGTGAAATGTAAATGACTAATGAGACAGCCAAATGGGGACACCAAATATATAGCTGAATATAGGGTCTGGAGCTCAGCTATGATGGGACAGAAGATGAAATTGTGCTGGCTTTAATAAATAGGTGACACGTAGCAGTGAGTGCTGTATAAATATTTGTTGGAAAAAAACCTGTGAGGGACTAAGTAAACCATTACTAGAGTGCAAGAGAGAAGTGAGACAAACAAAAGGAATGGCAGTAGAACCAAGGAGCAGGAATTTGAGATACAGTCCAGAGGTAGAATCAATACCTTCTAGGCACTGACTGTGAAGGGATAAGAGAGGGGGCCACTGAAGATGACTCCAAGTATCCTAGGTGGAAAGCAACCAGCATGGTGGTGCCATTGATATGGGAGGAGAAACAGAAAAAGGATTGGGAGCAGAAATCAATGCAGATAATTATTAGTTCTCTCAGCAAATTAAAATGTTTGCATTTTTCAAATGGGTTTGAGCTTCAGAACATTTAGATTTCATTTTAAGGGAGCAGGCTTTAAAAATGTACTTCCCTTTTTCTGCAGCAAGACAGATAACCTTAGTTTAATTATTAGCTTTGGAAAGAAAAGCCTCAGTAGAAGTCTATAATAGTCTATATTTTATAAAGACTATTTTCTCTTTTTTAATGTTTCCTGTGATTAATCATGTTGCAATCCTCTCTGTCTGTCTCTCTATGTCTCTCTGTCTGTCTATCTCTTTCCCTCTCTCTGTCTCTCTGTCTGTCTCTCTGTCTATCTCTCTCCCACTCTCTGTCTGTCTCTCTGTTTCTCTCTCTATAGATAGATAGATAGATATATCACTGTCTGTATCTTTAGATGATAGATAGATAGATATATCTCTGTCTGTCTGTCTGTCTCTCTGTCTCTCTCTGTCTCTCGATAGATAGATAGATATACATCTTGTGGGTAGTAAAAAAGGAGGAGTCTCTGTGGAAAGTAACCTCACAGGGTGATCTGATTATAAATTCCTAACTGGGCAGGTTATGGTGGTCATACCCCAGGCCTATAACTTCTTTACCAAAAGATTTATCTTTGCCTTAAGCAAGCCCTGTCCACTGTTTCTGTGCATCCAGGCGAGCACACCTCTGAAAGCCCCCCTTCAGAGCCCCCAAGAAAGCCTATCGTGTTAACTGCACTACGATCCATCCCTGAGCTGCTTTCTTCCACCTTCATGTAACCCTTCCTCACATTCCCTCAAGTTCAGATGCATGAAAGAAGCTGCAAAACTGCTATTCTTTGGAGCGTTTGAGATCTTGCTCCCTGGGATATGTCATCAGTTCGGCTCAAATGAAGTCTTATACAAAGTCTTGACAAGTTTGGACATTTCTTACTTCGACGACCTCTATCTCCATATATCCTAAGAAACCAAATATCTACTGCACGCTCTAGGAGATAGTGCAGGAAGCGGTCCTTGGCTCGATTAGGATGGCATTTTCCAACAGCACAGAAACACGGATGATCTGAATGTTCTCTGAGAGCAGACTTTAAGTAGGACTCTTTTTAATAAGCTTAGCACAGCGCTTCACACTTAATAGACATCTGAATGAATGTTCATTGAGCAAGTTCAAAAATAACTATGCTCTCCTTGTAGACCGCCAGATGGGTGTCCACAAACTCACTTGCTAACAGGTACCGTGCCTCAGACCCCTGGCACTTCTCGCTCACGTCTCATCTAAGGTGAAGTGAGCAATGACTCCTTTGACAAATCATTCAATTTTGTTCCTGAGACTGGTAACATTCGTTTCAGTCTGACCTTTTGCTACCATTCAGCTGCAGTTCCTAGGATCTGATAAATTGTACTATACAAAAGCAAAATTCTCCAGAAAGTATCTAGCCACGTAATATGAAAAATAGAGACCTTTGTTAAAGAAGATACGAGACACAAGAAACATTGTACATAGGACAGTGACACCGCAATCCCCTTCAAAGTAGGCACGTTGGGACCTCACACAGTTTTCCCAATAGCCATCAGCTGTCCCATCATATTTTCCTGAATCCCATCAACGGTCTGAAATCTCTTCCCTTTCAAAGGTAATTTTAGTTTTGGGAAAAGCCAGAAGTCACAGGGCACCAAATCTGGGCTATAAGGGGGCTGAGTCACGAGTCATGAGGGTGATTTGATGTTTCACCAAAAAACTGTACAGGACACGTGATACATGAGTGGGCATGTTGTTATGATAAAGCAGCCAGTCATCAGTTGCCCATAGCTGTGGCCTTCTGAGTCATCTGAATAGTATCTGCAGAGGGATGTTCAAGCTTATTGCAAAATTTGATTCAGACTCGTTGGCTCTACTCATTTTGAATTCAATGGCCACACAGTACACATGCTCACTCAACGGTGTTTACCACCCCCACTGACTAGTACAGTGAAGTCATCATTGTTCACACATGTACATTCCAGTCCACTCTCCTTGGCTGCCAGGTTACATCAATGTCGCCCAAACCATTCTTGTTATATTAACAGTGGCCATACATATGTGTGTGTGTGTGCATATATATATGTATATGTATATATATATATTTATCAGAAAGACTGGTTACCTTGTCATGGAAGCATATTAGCTATTGGGCAAAATTATGGTTGTTACCTTCTAATGGTTATTATATAGAACCTTATTATTTCAAAGCTTTTATAATTATTACTATTTTTTCCTGAAATCAGGCAGTAAATACTTATTGTCCTCAGAGCATTTTCTTAAAGCTTTGAGTTCTGTCCATTATTGTCCTATTTTTCTATTTTATCAAGCACATATATTTTAAATGTAAAAAAAAAAATTTAATGTACCTATAAACTTGCTTACGCAAACCCAAGTCAAAGGCCTGTTTATAACCTCAAACATGCATATTCATTTTTATTCAATTCATTAAAGTATTTGTTTTTAAAACCATGCTGTAACATAGATTTTTTTTACCCTATTAATTCTTAACTGTGCTCCAGACACCCAAATTCAATATACATTTTTGCACAACAAATACACTGAAACTGTTGCTCTTCCATTTTCAGCATAGCTGTCTGCTGCTCACTCTTTCCCGTAAACGGCCCTTGCCTATCTAATGCTGTTCTTCCCAACTATTGTCAGCTAGATGTTGTTCTTGTGATTTTATGAGGTAATGATACATCGTTTAAGTGTCTGACTCTAAGGTGCTGTCCTAATGCAGCAAATGCAAAAATACCTCCTTCCCCTGAAAACAAGGAAACTGAAACATCTGTCTTTCTGAGCCTCCTTGTGAGAAGTTCTCTTTGTTCAAAGCACAAAATGGCGATGTCCGGCCCTTGCCAGCTTCGCATCCCCATCAGGCACACCACCCGAGGAGGGTAGGCTGGGGAGTGGTCCGCCTGCAGACAGTTCAAGCCAACACTGGGTCTTTGGCGGGAGCTCTTCCTGGGCACTGTTCACCAGCTCCTGCTCTGCAGCTTATCTCTCCGTGCTATCTTGTCTGGACTCAACTCTCAGCTCCCTATTCTCACTCCACTACACGTTCATGCTCAAGACCCACACCGCCCCACCACGGACACGCCTTCCATTCCCGGCAACCTTCCTTCAGGAATGTTCTTCCACACCCTCTCCACCTGATGATCCAGCGTGCCCTTCCACTCTTGGCTGAAATATCTCTTCCATAAAGCGATTTCAAGCCTCCGGCATCTTTCTGTTGCAGGTGAAGTTAAATATCCCCTCACTACAATTACGTAGCCCTATTACTACATGGTGGGTTTAAGTTATGTTTACATGATGGACTCATCAGTGAGATTGTGAACTCCTTGTAGGCAGGCACTATTGGTTATTGGTATCTATATTTATGTAGCCTGAGGTAGGCAGAATTCCAAGGGGCTCCTAATGACCCTAACCCTTCTACAACCCCATCCTGTTGGGTGTGGGCAGAAGCTGTGATTGTGTTGTGTGAGGTGGCAAAGGGAGGTAACCCTGGTTAGACCTGAGTCCTTTGAAAGCAGAAAGCTTCCTCCAGCTGATTGCAAGGAAAGAGGTCAGAGAGGTTCATTCCTGCAGATCTGGGAGAAGTGTCAATAATCATGCCTTGAACTGCCCGTGGGGTCCCCATGGCAGCAAACGGCAGGCAGCCTGGAGGAGCTGAGAGCTGTCCCTGATCTATAGCCAACAAGACCTCAATCGCACAGCCTCGAGGAACCAAATTCTGCCCAAACCTGAACGAGCTTGGTCCCTCAGTACCCCCAGACAAGCAGTCAGCCCTGTGGATCCCTTGATTTTAGCATTGCAACCCCCTGAGCAGATAACCCAGCCGTGAAATGCCTTGACGGATGGCCTACAGAGCTATAAGCTACAAACTATGTTGTTTCAGACTGCTGTGTTTATGCTGTAATAGAAACCTCATATAGTGGCCCAGTGCCCGGTGCATAATGAAGTATTGGCTGGATAATCGTCTGGGTAGATGCTTTGAACTAATGAATGAAGTTATGGAAGGAAGGAAGGAAGGAAGGAAGGAAGGAAGGAAGGAAGGAAGGAAGGAAGGAAGGGAGGAAGGAAGGAAGGAAGGAAAGGGGAAAACAAGGGAAGAGAAATAAAGGAAGAAGAGGAGGTAGAAAGAAACACACTGTTTAGAAAAAGAATTTGTACTGTGGTCCATTCAAGTACAAATGAATTTTTAGAGAATGAATAGACAATTTCTAAGAGTGATTGATGGACCTTCCTGAGGTGAACACATGTGACAGACATATTATGTCAGTTTAGATTAGTTTTTTCTGTTCCTGTGTCCTACCTGCCATCCCATTCCCCATTCCTAACCTGTCCCTGACCATTTTGTCATCCGTACTCTGACCCCAGCTTGTCTGATGAAAGAAAAACACAGCCCCGGTAACTGTCAGCTGGAAGCTGGCCGTGGGGTTTCCCTGTGAACATAAACGGCCTCCACCATTTCAGGATCAGGTGAGGACTCTCCTTGAACAAGACAAGGACAAGTCTCCATAATAAGAACCTCTGACCAAGATCAAAACAAAGACACTGAGCAACCCACAAAGTGACCAAACCTCCCCTTTCGCCAGAAAATACGAATATCAACTACGACTTTTCCAAGGACAGCTCTAGCTCTGCTGTTTCTCCTCCCCCTAAATAAAAAGTGTCAAGGTTCCCATTCTCCTAACTGGTCTGCTTTCTGGAAGACCCCAGTGCAGACCTCGGCTCCTTTGAGTCATTCTCTGAGTCATTGCACACGCGCCTAAGTCTTACCATAAGCCCCTCCTGACTCCCTGTTCTCAAGACGGTCCACGCTTCTCCATGGTGCTCTGCCTCCTCAGCTGCTGTGAGCAGTGAAACCATCTTTGTTTCACTGCAGATGTGCTCCTGGCGGTCTCTGGCCTGGGAGCCTCTACAGGGGGTGAGGATATGTCTCTAAGCACTTCTTGGATGCAGCACCTTGAATGCTTAATGATTCCTCATTAGGGCATGTCAAAATCAAAAGGGCTGGACCTAAAAGTTTGCCTCAGTCAAGTACTGACTTTTCAAAGCCGCACTTTGAGGCTTACCTGTAGATGTCAGCTCTCAGGAGCTGCTTTCCCCTGTCCAGCAGTGACCAGAGGTGGGAGGCAAGTGCCCAGCACGGTGGTAACTGGGCATCAAATTAGGCTGATCTGATCATGAATCACTGTCCAAATCCAGGTCCCTTGTCATTCTCCCTCCCTGAGCTCTCAAAACCCTCAACTCCCCGAAGCCGCAGTACACAAACCGTGTGTCACTCTGCTGTGCTCCCAGCTCTCGAATGGCAGGAGGGGCAGAAATTCCCTGAACAAACTTCTGAGTACTTAAAGTATGTAGGTTTGGATTGAGGCCAAGGGCAGTAGCGTAATTGCTATATTTTTATTTGGGGAAGAAACCTAGATTGGAGCTCTGGGCTCCCCTAAGAATAAAAACACGATAGAATCAGACAGATAAAAGTGTGATAAACAGGGCTCAAGAAAGGTAAGTGATTTAGGCTCAGATCTGACGGGCAATCAAAGGTCTCTTCTAGGTAAGCAAACAAGGAAAAAGCTGGTAGGGGCAGGGGAGGGTGCATTTTTGATTTTTGATTGCTCTAACCCAGAGATTTGCAACCTTGGATAAACAATAGAATCATTTGGGGAGCTCTAAAAATTTTTTTTTAAAGTCCTGATATCCAGGCTGCATCCCAAACCAATTAAGTCAGAATCTGGGAACGTAGAATTTTTTTAAACTCCCCATGTGATTCCAAAGTCAAACCAAGGTCGAGACCACACTTTCAACAAAAGACTTGAGAGTTTTTCCCATTTGGCCCTTCTCCAGGCCGGCCCTTTCCTCGACTGCGCCTGCAAGTAACCAACCGCCTTCCCAATGTTTCTATTTGCTCGTTTTGCCGCTCTCTCCAACTCAGCATGTCCGGAACCAAAGTCGTGATCTTTCCTTTGTGTGTGCCCCACATCAATGGCAGATCGCTGGCCGCCAGAAGCCTGAGAGTCATCCCTGGCATTGTTTTCTTTCTCACCCCTGCTATCCAGTCCTTTCTCAAGTCCTGTAGCTTTTACCTTCTAAATCCGTCTCAAAAGATTTGTCTTCCCCAAAGCTTGATAGACCAAGGTACCATTATTCACTGCTTTGGTTCACAGTTCATCCCAACCAGCCTCTCTGTTTCGGCATCTCTCCATTTCTCCTTCACCTTGAAGTCATGGTATTCTTTTCATGTATGCGGCCGCATCATTTCCCAGTGTGTAAGACTTTGCTGGCTCCTGTGTTTTTCAGACAATGACCTGAATCCTGAGCAAGGCCCGCAAGGTCCTGCTCACACCCACCTCACTCTCCTCATTCTCTGGGCTGTAGTCACACAGCCTTCTTCTATCTTCTAGAATGTACCATGTACATTACATCTCGCCTCAGGACCTTTGCATACACCGTTTCCCTCCATGAATCCGGAAGTTAATTTCTTTTCCTCCTTCAAATCTCAGTTCAAACGTCACTGCTTTGGAGAAGTTCTGACCCATCCCACCACTACATCTAATCCTTCTGTCACATGGCTCCCCCCTCCCAGGACCATGCGCCTTCACTTCATAGCATTTGAGCTGTTTTCAACGTACATTTACTTGTGCGTCACTTGATTAATTTCCCTTTTCTTTACTAGACATATTTTGCAAGGGGCAATAATGATGCTTTTACTCAGGACTCTAACTCCATCGGCTAGCAAAGCGCCTGGCACGTGGTGGACACTCAATAAATATTTCCTTCATGAATAAATCTAGATTTTCTGAATACCCTTGCCCTGCTCATCTACAGAGACAACTTTCACTCTGTCTTGATATACTGGTATTAGGAAGACTGACATTCCCATTTTTTAAAAAAGACAGCTCAGTCTGTATTTGGACAAAAAAGTTAATAAAGTCTTTCTGCATTTTAAGAATGCATCTGTGTCGTGTGCTAAAATCTCCTTTTCCTTTTTGATAGCTTCTTGTGTCTTAGATGTGTTAGTTTCTCTTATAAACTCTCCAAAATCCCTTACCCATTCCCCCAGAATTGGCCTAGTACAAGCATCACTGGAGAACCAGACATTAATTTAGTACTGTATCTCCAATAACCTCTAGGGGGCACCAGAAATAATAGCTATTTCAGCAAAGAACTCTAAAGAAATTTGCTCGGTATTCACAAAAATAGCAACAAGGAAGCAAGCTTGTGTAACACCATATGCTCCAGAGTTACATTTATAGATACCTCTTTGCTGTGTTCTGAGATAAGGCATGAGTCTACTCTCCCTGTTGGCTCACGCTAAAGGCCTCTCCTCCACTCCTTGAGGCTTCCCAAATTCTCTCCCTGCACCATCCATTACTATAGAGCAGTGATTATTCAGCCTGTTTGCCACAAGAATTTTAAAACATGCAGTACCTGACTATTTAGTCAGGGGCACGGACCTCTTTTCCCTTAGACTGTCAGATAAAAAAATGACAACAGCCAGCAGAGCAACAGCCATCCTATATGAATAAATCAAAATTATACTTATTTTTGGTTTTGGTCAGAAATATATTTTTGGCATATCACAGAATTTTTGTAATTAGCTTATGTGTGCCATGAGATGAAAAAGGTTGAAAATCGCTGCTGTCGAGGACGGTGAGTGAGCTGCCCACCTGCTTTGGGATCAAACTTAATGGGGCTGACTGCAAACAGCAACTTTCTTGGAAAGACTTGAATTTTAGCTCTGAAATTTCATGCAAACGCTTTGTTTTACTCCACGAAAATTTCCAGTGTGCTTTAATTTTAAAATGTTTTGCCCACAACACTTTGACTAAAAAAAGCTTATTCCCAAATGCTATGTCTATCCTGTAGTTTTGTATAACCCTCAACACCACTCTCTACCATGCTGCTCTATGTGCACCAGTTTTACAACAGGGCTGTGAAGGTACTGTACACATTCATTTTTAAACATTAATTGTACCATATAGGCAAATGTGTATGTGATACATAGGTACACTTTAAAAACTCCACCAATTAAGAAATTAAGAAATAAAATATTACCTATATTATTGAAGCCCCCTGTTATTCACTCCTAAAAAAAAAATCCCTTTTTTCATCTCTTCAAAGAGGTATAAAGTTCACTTAGTTTTTTAAAGATTTTATTTATTTATTTCTAGACAGAGGGGAAGGGAGGGAGAAAGAGAGGGAGAAAAACATTAATGTGTGGTTGTCTCTAGTGCTCCCCCTACTGGGGACCTGGCCCACAACCCAGGCACGTGCTGTGACTGGGAATCGAACAAGCGACCCTTTGGTTTAGAGGCCAGCACTCAATCCACTGAGCCAGCGCAGCCAGGGCTAAAGTTCACTTTTTAAATGTTCCATTAATATTCCCTATTTTCTTTGTTTAGACACCCACATATATCTCAACAACAGATTGCTGTTTCATGTGGGGTTTGTTGTGTTTTGTTTTGTTTTTCTACTTTATGTGAGGGTACACATTCTGTACATTTTCTTCTGTGGCTTGTTTTTTCACTAATCAATGTGTTTTTGAGGCTAATCTATGTTGATGTATACAGCTATTACTTATTCATTTTCTCTGGGATCCTATTATTTCTTTCAAGCAGTGCCTCAAATCAAAATCTCTTCTTACTTCTTGCCAGAGGGCACAGGGACGAAGTGAAAACTGGGAAATGTGTATAGCCATAAGTATCCATTGTTTCCACAAGGGAAATATGGAAACCACCCCTAATTATTACCTCTAGTTACTTACATTTTCTGATTCTGTAGTAATTTGCATTTTACAATTCTCTTAATTTAAGACAAAGATAGATCGCAGTGTGGTGCCCCCCTCCCATTCATATGAAAATCCTTGGAATGACGGTTTTTCTCCCTTTCACTTCCACACAATTTTATTGTGTAAATGCATTTCCCAAATGGATGAGCTGCTATTACCATTTAGATATTGAAATACAATAGTATCCTCTAAATGATTTCTTGATTATGTTTTCACCTTGCTTGTTTTAGAACTCTGTTGCCTGCTGTGATTTAGTATCAATGTTACCTTTCAATGCTGGGCTATGGGAAGGAAATTTTACCCGCAGAGGAGCTTTAAAAAAAATAACCCATGAGTTATAACAGAAGAGGCAGGTAAAAAAACTCTATTTGGTGAGCCAACATGCGTTGTTCCAGAGAGACTTACTGAGCATGCGCTAAGTGCACTGACCCAGGCTCCAGGTGGGAGGCAGGGGTGGACAGTACAGGACCCCTTCACAGGAAGGCTTCACACTCAGCAGTGAGACCACTCCTGTGGTTGCCCTACAAGCCAGTGGCCGATGGGGAGCTTCAAGGCACGGCACACAAAATACAGGAATGGAATGAAGAGGAAAATCATTTCCAGCTGGGGAACCAGAGCCGGCTTGGGAAAGATGGCATTTACATAGTGGAAGATCAGTTAGATTTGGGTGGTGGGGTTGAATGGAAGTGCTAGGGGACATTAAGACGGAGAGAGGCAAGCTCCAAAGTACGGAGGTGAGAAGACAAGAAGTGGAGAAAGCATTGAGTGGTTCCATTTGGTTGCAAAAGATAATTTAGAAGGCGCTAAAGGAAGTGATCCCTATTTTTAAAATATTTTTTCACATTATTTCTTCTCTGGGTCTTAGAGGGTCTTACCTAACACCCAGCCACTTATGTTGACGTAACAGATCTACACGTGTGTACACACATGTGTGCACAGACACACATGCAATCTGATCTTTTCAGTAGTTTGGTTGTAAGTAAATATGGGCATTACGTCCTGCATCTCATGGCAATACATCTTTCTTACGCATTTCCATCTCTCCAGAAGTCCCGTGAGCTCCACACTCCCGCAGACCTCCCCACTTCAGCCCACACTCTTCCCACAGCTAGGCTTTACTTCTGACTGCCCCCTTTCCGTTTCCTCATGAAGGGCCACCCCGTTTTCAGTTTCTCCAGTTTTTCTTCCCACCCAACAGCAAAAAGGCCTAGTAGCCTCAGAAAAAAAAAAAAGGGAAGATAAGGAGAAGAGAGGGGATGTGGAGACGGAGAAGGAAAAGAAAAAGAAGGGATGAGAGGACAGGAAAAGAGAGAGAAAACTAAATAATTTCTTCCCTAGAAAGGTGGTAGGGCAAAGATATAAAAACTTACACTTCAAGTATTCTCTCAACAATCACAAAACTTGATTTAATCTCCAGAATTCAGACAATGCAGATGAAACAGATATCATCAGGATCCACCTATCAAACAACAGATTGCCATTTTGACTTCAACACTGGAATTGGATCTTTGTTTTTTAAAATCCTCCACTAATTATCTCTACCATCGTTCTGGTTTGTTTAAGCTTGATTCCTACCCCTTCGTTTTGCTGTCCATTATTTTCTACTACACACATCGCTTCTTGCCGATTTTCCCCATGGGTGACATAGTCAGGCAGATCATGTTTTGAATATTCATGGCTAACTTGTGCAATGAGAACATAGAACACGTAAAACAGCTGTCAACAATGCTACAAAATTCTGTTTCTTGGATTAAGACCATCGGATGCACCTGCAGGTAAATGTTATTACATCTTTTTTTCCTTTGCGTACACCTATTAAGCAAAGAGATATTGTAGTCATTGATTCCCATAAACTGTGTTAATAACCAACAGCATCAGGTGCATGCAAGTAGAAGGTGGTTAAGCACAACCTGCTCCTGCCAAAAAACAGTCCCCGGGAGCCTCTCCTACCTAATCGTTTACTCTTACAAATACACAAGACAAAAGTCAGTGCAGAACTAATGCGAAACCCAGGGGGGCAGAAAGTAATAGGAAACTCAACTGCTTAAGCTTTCCGCATCTCTGGAGAACATCACTTCTAAACAATTACAGTACATTTTGTTAGCGTCACCTTCTCAGCCAAAAAGCAGAATAGTCTTTGATCAATAAGCAAAACAGAAAGCAGAAGTGGTGAAATTAAGATAGTAAAGTTTGCATTATATTTGTTGATTAAGTAGTGGTCTAGTCCTTTTTCTGAGATTAGCTTACTAAGAATTTACATATCCATTTGAAAATACGGATTCTCTCCAATTCAAAGATGGTGTTTTACATAATATCAAATCTTAAGACAGCTTCAATGGGAGCCTTATTATTGGCTATCATCATTGTTTTGAAATATGTATCATCTAGCTGCTAGGCCTAAAAATGCATTTATTGGCAGAAGTCGACTTATTAAGAATATCAAAGACACCTAGGGAACTTGGAAATCACTCATTAGCAGGCTTCTATAGCTTTTGTGACTCTGTGTGTATATATAATCCTAAGAAAAGGGGCCTTAGCTATTTCAGGATCTGAAGAAAACAGGATGTTTATGAAAATTATTAAGCAAAAATCTCTTTGCCCATGAATAAATAGTCTCTAAATATGAAAGCCTGGGTGATGGAGTGGAAAAGCACCTGGCCGGGAGGCAGGCAGAACCCGGCTCTGTCACTGGCCACGGGATGTTGACCGAGTAAATAAACATCTCTCCATACCGTGGAGATAGCCCTCCCCCTATCACAGCGGGGGTGAAAGGGTTATAAGAGCTCACCTTTGAACAATGTCTGCTCCCCCTTTTCCCTCTCTTGCCCATCCTTGACTGGTTAGCATGTTCCCAACATTTGCATTTTCTTAGTGAGGAATAAAAAATCTTGTCTCTGGGGTGGGACTAATCTCTGCATCATGTTGGAAGATGCTCACAGGAGCGCAAGAGCTTTTCATGTGAGAATTTGTGTCTGCTCACTTATTTGGTGGGTTGTTTGGAACAGAGACAAAAGGAGAAGGTTTATAGATGGGTGGGATTTTTACTCCACCAGAAGAAAACCAGAGAATCTTTCATCTCCCCTTCTGGTCAAACTTAAGAAGCAAAGTTGGGTGGAATATGCAGCTGCATTTAATCACTCAGAGAATGACACAAAGTATGTGGCCACCCTGGGTCCTACCTCGGTTCTGAATCCTCCATCTAAGGCATGGATGGGCCACAGGGAGTTGCAGCCTAGAAAGGGTAGCTTCTCTGGAGGAAGATGACCGTGTATTTGAGGTCAACACTATAGAACTGAATTCTGGGAGGTCTTTTAGGCATAGTGTTAACAAGCAAATAATGTTTGATCATTGTCCCCTTTCATTTTTATAATTCCATTCCCTCCATAGATATCATGAATATTTCCCAAGTATTAGGTTCAGTAAGACATTTTCCATTTTTGAGCCATTCTTTAAATAGCATAAAGATGAGATTATCCTAAATTCTTGTCCCATTCCCTGGTGGGACATTTCAGCAAAACTCTCATATTAAACTCATGAAGCTTCAGTAGGGACAAGTCCTTCATTGGTCCAACAGATCACATTTAGCAAGAAATAGGAAACCTTTGGTACAACTCTTGTTCCAACTCCAGGCTAAATGTTTATACATATAATCCTCAATCCATCCTTTTGCATTTCAAACAATTAACTTTTTCTTTACTTTTCTTGGTCTGACTCATAATATACGAAGTCTTTTATTTATTTTGTATTATATTTAATTCCAGTAAAATGGCCATAACATAAAATTAATGCAACCCTAAACGTGTCACTTAACCTTTCCCACATTTCAGATTTTCTCATTATTTGTGTTCCAAACTCCACCAGTCATGCCCTAAATCTTTACGTGGAGGTACGGATGAATCAGAAATTCAGCCGATCTTACAATTCTACAAGCCTTTTAGACCTAGTCTTTAAAGTTAGAAAAGCCCTCAAATACTTGCCTTTGGTGGATATACAGGGTCAGGCACAAATTACGCCCCTCTTTTATTACAAAGTCATAAGCAGGTAATTCTGTAACATAACAATATCACACTCAAGCACAGCATCTGACATTTTAGGTGAAATGTTCAATTTAAAACTGTAAATTATTACACCCATATTATTACCCTACCAACCACACTCAAGCAGGTGTTACTTCTGCCAGACTTAGTAACACCTGAGTCTTCTTATAAAAACTCCAGTCATATTAAATTAGGGCTCGCCCTAACCACATCATTGTATCTTGATTATGTCTTCAAAGATCTTATTTCCACATAAGGTCGCAGTCACTGGTACCAGGGCTTGAGACTTCAATGTATCTTTTTTAAATGATATTTTATGGTTATGCTATTACAGTTGTCCCAGCTCTTCCCGCTTTGCCTCCCTCCAGCCAGCCCCTCTGCCACTTCCTCAGGCAATCCCCCCGCCATTGTCCATGCCCATGGGTCATGCATATCTGTTCTTTGACTACTCTATTCTCTATGCTGTACTTTGCATCCACATGGCTATTCTGTGACTACCAATTTGCACTTCTCAATCCCTTCACCCTTTTCACCCATTGCCCTGGCCCCTTCCCATCTGGCAGCCATCCAAATGTTCTCTGTGTCTATGACTTTGTTTTTGTTCTACTTGTTTGTTTGTTTGTTTGTTTTCTAGATTCAATTGTTGATAGATATGTATTCATTTCCATGTTATTGTTCGCATTTTTTATCTTCTTCTTCAAGAAGACCCTTTAACATTTCATATCATACTGGTTTGGTGATGATGACCTCCTTTAGCTTTTTCTTGTTTGGAAAGGTCTTTGTCCTTCGATTCTAAATGATAGCTTTGCTGGGTAGAATAATCTTGGTTGTAGATCATCAACCTGTCTTTTTGAGTGACACAATCCAACTAACAAACACCGAGCTAGAAGGTTGTTTAGGACCCACTCTGGTCACTCATACAACTTGCTGCCACCTCAGGGAGTGAGATTTTATGAATCCTGGTGGCAGTATTCTT
>VMDR010004311.1:0-61491 GCA_007922815.1 Macrotus californicus | reverse complement strand
AAATGCCCATAGTCTAATCCACTGGTCTCTAGAGTTTTTTTTACTCACATATTGCAAAAAAATTTTGGAATATAGCAGAATATATGTATACCTATAGGGTGGGGCAAAAGTAGGTTTATAGTTGTGAGTACACAAAACAGTTTATTCTTGTATTATTATTTATTAATTATTGTATTATTTTCCCTATGAACAACTGTAAACCTACTTTACCCCCACCCTGTATTTTAAAAAGTTTTGTATATGTACTATAAATTAATGTACTTTGAGAAATATGTAACTACAATTATTTGAAATATATATGTGAAAATAAATATAAGTAAATAAAATATTAAAATATATCAACATCAGTATAAAATATAAGATAAAATGTAATTATACATACAGACCCCTCTTTGGAAACCACTGGTTCATTAATTTATTAAGAATTTCTTTGGAATGAAATCAGTGAACTTCTCAGTCTATAGGATAAATACCCAATTTATTTTCTAGTATCATAAATATGATCTTGGACTTAAGTTCTTATCAAAATGACCTAGAAAACCTTTCACACACAGCAACAATTGATTAAAATTTATGACTTTACAAAGGATACAGTATTTCATCAGTGGGCACACATCCCTTATACTGTGTACACAACTTTATTTTTCTGTTCTCCTGAGGAAAGCTGCTGGTAAGTGCAGGCTAATGCATGGGATGTGGGTTTGGGGGCTGACAGGCCTGGTCTCTAAAGCGGGGCTACCCAGGAAAAATATCACACCACTTACTTATGTTCACCTTTATGTAAAAGACAGAAGGAATTTTTTTATCTACACTAGTCAGTGCATAGGGCATATGGGGTGTGATGGCCGAGGTATACTGAGGGAGAGGAGGAGTCCCCAATATGAGCATTGTTGGTGCCCCCACTCTCTGTTTTTGATTTCTACATAATGAGACATCACAACTTATCTTTGAATCATAAACGGATTTAGAATTATTATTTGTTATTAACCAGACTAACCCTTTAAAATGGACACATGCCTTAAAGAGGTTATTATTCAGAAATTATGACTTGAAGATCATACCAATATCACAGGGACAAGGGAACAATGAGCAAGTGACAGAGGTGAAGTTGTGCTTCATTGCAAGTCTTTTTCACCTGTACATAAATGAAAAATAATGACTGTTTAATCAGTCCTTACAAGGAGTTTGCCAGAAAACTTAAAAAATTTCAAGATGACTCTTTGAAATAGGGATTTACACTCACTATCATAATGATGGGCCTTACCTTAAGTGTATATGGTGCCTTGAAATATTAACTAATGATTGCACTACATGTATACAATTTATAAATTAAACAAATCTTATACCAGGAAATTTCTCTTTTAGCTATCTAAAATGTTTGGAAATCACTACTCTAGATTAGAGAATAGAGTTTGGTAGCTGAGCCCAGTCTCAGGGCCGGAGCCAATAGACAAAGCGATAACATGAGTTGTTTATTGAAACAGCCATCCCATACACAGTGTTGTATAAATTTTGCTCTGAACTTCAGGCCAACCATGTATTTTCTTCTTTGCAGACATTTGAAACGTTTTGAGTCAGATAGATAATATGTTAATACCGCATTCCCTTTATCCTGAATTTTCTATGTGACCTCTGAACTTCTTGCTCTGGTCTCTGACCTCTCTCACTCATCCTTTGTTTGCTTTTCTCACCCTCTACCCCACTCCCACAGACAATGGCAAGCTTCCCTTCATGGCCATGCTTCGGAATCTGTGCAACCTGCTGCGGGTTGGGATCAGTGCCCACCACCATGAGCTTGTACTGCAGAGACTCCAGCAAGCGGTATTCGTGAGGGGCAGGGAGCTGGGTGGCCCAGCCACTAGAGGTGGGTGTGGAGATGCTGTTGCAGCTTTGAAAGCCAGGCTTTTCCTAGTGACTGGGGAAGGTTATGGCTGCCAAGCTAGTTCCATGTGGGCTGAAAACAGGTATGCAGATACAGATAGGTTGGGGAAGATAGGCCCGGGGGTTCACCAACCCTTTAAGAAATTAGAACTTTCCTTTTTATTTTCTCAGATCAGTGACTTACTGGGAGGAGGCACTTCTGTAATTTAACTGACTTCAGAGGAGGTCTGTTAGAAAACAAAGACAGCTCCTTCTGTTACTTCCTCTCCTTCTTTACTTCTTCTTATATTCTCACATAGTGCCTTTCTTTTTAATCTTCTCTCCCTTTCTCTGTATCTCTTCTCTAATATTCATTTTGCCTTTCCTTACCTTCCCACAAATCTAGAGTGATTATGTCAAGTTCCTGGTCACTGAGGCCCCTAATGCCCCTCATACTCATGACCCCTCTCTTGCTTTCCAGAAGTCTATAATCCACAGTCGGCAATTTCCATTCAGATTCCTTAATGCCCATGATTCTATCAATGACCTTGAGGCCCAACTGAAAACTAAAGGTATTATCTCTCTTCTTCCAACTCCGGTTTGTGTCTTCTGTCTGAGAATAGATGAGGCAGCAGCAGTGGTGTTTTTCAGCCTCTTGCCTTCCAGTCTCAGGGTGTGGGGTGGGCAGAGGTCAGATGCTCTTCAGCCCCAAGGGTTGGAGTGCAGGACTGGTACTGATGGGAAAGCAAGATGAGGAAACAGAAATTTCCTGACTCAAATACTTATCTGTTGCCACACAGCATTGCCATTTCCTTCCAACACACAACTGATGAAGCAGATAATGATTAGAAACTCAAGAATTGTCAAGAGCCATACCTATAACAGGGAACTTTGCAACCTAAATCGTCGGAAACTTCGGGCAGCCATGATGATGCCTGTGTTGTATGAGCAACTCAAGCGGGAGAAACTGAAAATACACAGGACCAGGTGTGTGTGTGTGTGTGTGTGTGTGTGTGTGTGTGTGTGTGTGTGTGTTTTATCTGGAAAAAAAGGGTGGTAATAAAAGGGACCCTGGCAAGGCTTGGGAGTCATCTGAGAATCCTAGCTTTGATTCTGGAGAGACATGCTTGGCAGTCATCCCAATGGCTTAGACTTGCCTGGTTTCAGTCGTCTCTTGCACATCAAAACTTGTCTTTAACATTGTCCTCTAGAGAGATCATGAAACAAAATTTATGTTTGGGCCTCTGCTCTATTCTTCGTAATTGTTTCATTGGTTTCCATGGATTCTGTGAGTCTGTGTAGCATCTCCCTCTCTTTATGCATGCTAGCGTCTTCTCTGCTTCTGCTCTGGTTCACGGTTTTCTTTGTTTTTCTTCTCTGTGATATCTGTTTTTTTTATTTTTATTTTCTCTTTCTCTCTGTATTTTCTGGTCCATTCACTTTCCTTTTTCTTTTGACACAGATATAGTTATCATCAAACAGGCTCAAACACAGACATGAAACTTTCCCTAAGTCCCAGCACCCTGCCCTTTTAGGTGCTTCAGCAGGATCTTTATTCATTTTCATTCAGGGCAAAGGCAGAGATCATCTAACCTTCTGGCAGAACTCAGTGGCCAGGAATATTCTGAATCAGTGACCAGTGAACACAGTTCATTAAGAGGCAAGCTTAGGTTGTGTCCAAACAGTATGCCTTTGTTGGCCATAGCCATGTGTGGCTTTTGAGCATTTGAAATGTGGCTTGTTGGAACTGAGATGTTCTGGGTTTTGAGGACAGTATGAAAAAAGGATGTAAAAGATCTCATTAATAATTTTTGTATTAGCTGCATATTGAAATGAAAATATTTTTATGTGTTAGGTTAAATGTAATATGAAATTCATTTCTTCTGTTTCTTTGTACTTTTTAAAATGTAGCTACTAGGAAATTTTACATTACATGTGTGTGTAATTTTAATTTAATTTTAACTTTATTAATTGCAATTTAATTTTATTGCATAGTACTGGTAATAACTACTGAATTCTAAAGATTAAAAAATTATTATGAAAAAATTTAAACATGCACACAAGTAATGAGAATAGTTTAATGGACTCCTATAAAACTGTTTAGCCTTATTCAGTGATTATATACATTTTACCAGACTTCCTTTCTTGATCCCTTCTTTTTCTTTTTCCTTTTTGAATATGTTTTCAAAAAATAAATGTTCAGTAATATGATACATTTTACTTCACCCCTCCATACTTCTCATGTGTCTCTCCCTCTTTTTTTAAATCCTCACCTCAGGATAGAGAGAAGCATTGATATGAGAGAAACACTGATCAGTAATCGGTTGCCTTCTATACACACCCCAACTGGGGATTGAACCCACAACCTAGGTATGTGCCCTGACTGGGAATCAAACCCATGACATTTTGGTGTACGGGACCAGTGCTCCAACCAGCTGAGCCACCCGGCCAGGGCTCATGTGTCTCTTAAAGCAGACATTTATATAATCAGAATGTCATTAATATACTAAACAAACTGAAAAAAATTCTTTGGTATACCATTTATAATCTAGTCCATATTAAAAATTTTTATTTGTCTCAAAAATATTGTTTCACAGTTTTATTCAAGTCAGGATCCAAGCATACACATTACACTTGGGTATTTAGTTTCTTAAATCTCTTTTAATCTTTTCATTGTTTTCATGCTATTGACTTACTCTACCTGGTTTCTTCAATTCTGTAGTTGTCAGACTTCCATTCAACTCGATTTCTGATGTTACTGAGTGATGGTTGTTCTATATTTTAGTTGTGATTTTGATGTGGTTGTGCGAAGAGGCAAGCCATGTCTGCCTACATGTCACCATCTTGACCAGAAGCCGTATTTGTTCTTTAAAATATAATTTAAAAATATGTAGCTGTGGGGGGGCTCCGCCCACAGAGCCCCTCCCCTCCCTTCCACCATGGGTAAGAATAAGTCTACCAAGGCATGATGTGCTTGGGGAGGACAGGTGGCCAATCTCTCAGAGGAGAAGGGCCAGGAGCCTGTTCCTTAATGGGCTTTTATTGGGCTTAATTTGCTTAGGAATACAGGGCGTATAGGTAAAGCTCAATCATTGTCAGGCAGTAATGAACAAACAATAGACAACATTCAAAGAACTCTCCGGGCTTATTCTGAATCAGGGTCAGATAGCTAAAGGGCCATAAAACTTTGGGGAAACAAACTCATTCTATGCTTGGACCCTTATCACTTAAATTGAGGGTATTACCAAAGCAGGTTTGACAGGATTTTATGCATTCTTTCTTAGGCCTGATCGCCCTGGGGAATTGTCCTTTCCAGCACAGGGCTGCACCCACCTCCAGCATTGTTTCAGGCTTAAGTCAGGTAGGGGAAGTAAGGCAGCCAAAGGATTAGGAGACTTCTTGCAGACAGAATGAGGACTCAGGCTATGTCAAAGCCAAGGGGCGAGGGTCCATCATCCCATTTTTCTGTAGCTCCCTCAAGGCCTTCCCTGAGGGCCCCTTCCTGACTATGCCTGTCTTAGGTTGTCCCTTCCTTGAGGAATCTTACCCATCATTGGCTAACCAGTCATCTGCCTGGGGCCAACCAGGGTGAAGTAAAAGGGGCAGAGGTGGTGCGGCTGCCAGGGAGATAAGCTTTGTCTCCTTAGTGGCTTATGGTCTCAAGGTCTCTCACTCAGCCTTAGCCTTGGGGGGGTTACAACTTCTGAAACCAGGCAGGGCAGTTCCCAACATGTAGCAGTTAAATGTTGCCTCCTGAAGCAAGTATAACCAGTGACTTCAGAGAGTGTCTACAGATGACTTCTCTCCTGCCATGGTAATGGATTAGGAGAGTCCTGTAGAATGACAGCAAAGGGAAGCTCTGTCCCAGTGTTCTCTACTGGCAATGCAGGAGGGCTGTGGAAGGTGGGGAGTGGGGAAGACTCAATACTTGACTGGCAAGTTCTCATCTTCCCATCTTCCTTAATGTGGCGAACAGAGAAATCCCTAAGTCCTTCTATCTGTGTCTCTCCTGCCTGCAGACAGTGGAAATATGACAGTGAGATGCTGGCTCGGTATCGACAGGCCCTGGAGACAGCCGTGAACCTCTCTGTGAAGCACAGCCTGCCCCCACTGCCAGGCCGCACCCTCTTGGTCTATCTGACAGATGCCTGTGCAGACCAGCTCTGCCCCAAGAGCAACCCACAAGGGGTAAAAACATAAAAGAAGTGGGGGGTTGATGGGATGCTGGGGCTTCTCAGAGATACCCTGTCTGCAGATGTGGTTCTTATAAGCAAGCACGCATAACCAAGTAAGTGAAACAAAGGACTTGCAATCGCTTCCCAGTGTCAGACCTTGGTCCCCAGGGGTCATTCCTAGAATGTGATCTCAAGCCTGCTCATGGATTATAATACTAACATTTCACATTTGGCTGATACATAATCTCTAAATTTCTGTCACCAAAATATTCACTTTTACCTCCCTACATCCAAGTACTGAATCTGGGCAGGGATCCTGGCCTCTCTCCACCTTCCTCCCAGCAGCTCTTCCTGAGGGCTGCTGAAAGTGCTCCCCTCCTAACTTGGGATTTTGTCCCTTTCCCCAAGCCGTGGATGTGTTTGGACTTCAGGGCTACATAGATAAGAGTGGATTTGAAAGTAAGGGAGTCTTATCTCACCCTGCTGCTTGTCCAATCAGCCCCCCCTGAACTATGTGTTGCTGTTGATTGGAATGATGGTTGCACGGGCGGAGCTTGCGGATCTCTTGCTGTGCGGCAGGGGCTCTATGAAGACTGCTGTGATTAAGGCAGAAGATGGTATCCTGAAGACTGCCGTCCAACTTCAGGCTCAAGTCCAGGTCAGTCACCCACCCGCACTGTGCAAAAATATATGAATAGACACAGGCTTGGGAGCAGCCTGCCTAGTCAGGAAAGGCTTGGGTATGCACAGTTCTGAAGATCTCTCCGGCAACCATGTAACATGAGGCTTTTTCCTTCAGGAATTAAATGGAAATTATGAACAGTCACTGCATACTTTTGGGAAGTACCTGCTGTCTCTGGCTGCCCAGAGGGTTCCTGTGAGTCCTGCCCAGTCCCTGAGAAACCCTCCCTTCCCCCACATTTGCCTCCACCACTGATGTCCTCATTTCTCAAAACTGGCCTTTCAAACCATGTACAGTGCCCAGATCAGCTAGCTCCCTGCTGGCTGCAACCCCCTCACCAGTGTTATGCTGGTAAATGTTTACCAGCAATCTGGGAAAAATAAGTCTTGGTTAGTAGGACTTTTTGGTTAGCTAATTTCTGTGGTGTAACTACTCCTCCCCTGGTTGATTTCAAGATATCAGTGAACTCAGAGTTGGGAAGAGAAACCAAGTATCACACCATTGTGTAGTCTTTCCACAATACAGATAAAGTGCATGTAAGTAAGATCAAGATTAGATAATGGTAAGACGTAATAAAATAATTAGAAAGTGATGAGTTTTTATTTATTACCTTTGTTTTTAATATAATTTATTTAATTGTAAGTTCATACTATTTAATATTTAATAGTGGCCATATTTAACAACTGGCTCATAAAATTCCTAAATATTTGGCAGTCAGCTCTCAGGAGCCCAAATGAGCCAGCTACAGCTACTGTACACCAATGACCCTTCCCCAGCCACCGCTTTCATGCCCTCCCAGTCCGGGCGCAATGGCTGCCTGGCCCAAAGTGCTCTCAGGAGAGGCAGTTATCTTCCTGCTCAGAATTCCCGAAATTCCCCCAGTTTTCAGAGATCTCTTGATGTCCTGGTCTCTTTAGCCTGTCTTCTGTTCCTTTGTTCCTTAGGCTCAGCCTCTCCCCTTTTATCTTACAGGTGGACAGGGTCATCGTCTTTGGACAGGTTATGGATGAAAAACTGATAAATGAGGCCAAACAGCTCATCTGGCAGCACGTGAACTCCAAGTGTCTCTTTGTTGGTGTTCTCCTAGGACAGACGTGGTACATGTAAGGGTGCTCACATCCACTGATTGCCCAGGGCCAGAGGAGAGTGATCCATATTTCTACCTTACTGAAGTGTGGGACCCTCCCACTCACCGGGCACCTCCCCGGCTCTGCCTCTTAAGTCTGCTGCACTTTAGGTGCGAGGAACTTTTCTGAAGTTTTCAGCCTAGCTCGTACCCCTTTGTGTGAGGGTCCACCCTAGCCTTAGGCTGGCACATTACCCTATTAAAAATGAAGAGGTGGGGTATCTATTCTAGGGTGTTAGGAGGCAGTGACTGTGTTCCTGGCACTGTTTCTGATTGGTAGTGGCTTCTTCTTCCTTTGTCAGACCACCAGATTTGAATCCCAATGAAGTGACACTCTCAGGCTGTACTGACGGGATACTGAAGTGAGTACAGGTTGGGCACCGAAAGGGTTGAGGGTTTTTAGAGCATTTTTTGGTGATATCTGTGGTCTCTACTCCATTTAGTTTTTTTTTCAAGGAAGACAGTAGTGGATTCCTCTTTCACAGCAGTCTAGGCAGCACAGTGACAGGTGTTGCAGAGACCCAGGCACCCTTTGTCTCTTCACTCCACCATTTTCTAATATGCTGCTTCCACTTCATGGTCCAAACGACTGCTCCAGCCACCATTTTTGTATTGTATCTAGTGGGAAAGAGGAAAAGGGGACATGGGAGATTGCACTGTTTGCTTTGAAGTGAACAACTCAAGAGTTGGTCACCTTACTTCTATTTGTTCCATTCTTTTTTAAAAAATATATTTTATTGATTATGCTATTACAGTTGTCCCATTTTTTTCTCCCCTTTATTCCCCTCTGCCCTGCACACCCCTTCCAACAGCACTTCCCCCCCACACACACACACTTAGTTCATGTCCATGGGTCGTACATATGAGTTCTTTGGCTTCTCCATTTCTCATGCTATTCTTAACATTCCCCCTGTCTATTTTGTATCTAACATTTATGCTTCATATTCCCTGTACCTTTTCCCCCATTCTCTCCTCTCCCCCTACCAGCTGATAACCCTCTATATGATCTCCATTTCTGTGATTCTGTTCCTGTTCTAGTTGTTTCCTTAGTCTGTTTTTGTTTTTTTTAGGTTCAGTTGTTGATAGTTCTGAATTTGTTGTCATTTTACTGTTCACAGTTTTTGATCTTCTTTTTCTTAGATAAGTCCCTTTAACATTTCATATCATAAGGGCTTGATCATGATGAAGTTCTTTAACTTGACCTTATCTGGGAAGCACTTTATCTGCCCTTCCATTCTAAATGATAGCTTTGCTGGATAGAGTAATCTTGGATGCAGGTCCTTGCCTTTCATGACTTGGAATACTTCTTTCCAGCCCCTTCTTGCCTATAAGGTTTCTTTTAAGAAATCAGCTGATAGTCTTATGGGAACTCCTTTGTAGGTAACTGTCTCCTTTCTTCTTGCTGCTTTTAAGATTATCTCCTTCTCTTTAATCTTAGGTAATATAATTATGGTGTGCCTTGGTGTGTGCTTTCTTGGGTCTGAATTCTTTGGGACTCTCTGAGCTTCCTGGACTTCATGGGAGTCCATTTCCTTTGCCAGATTGGTGAAGTTTTCCTTTATTATTTTTTCAAGTAAGTTTTCCATTTCTTGCTCTTCCTCTTCTCATTCTGGCACCCTTATGATTTGGTTGTTGGAACGTTAAAAGTTGTCCTGGGGGTTCCTAACCCTCTCTCACTTTTTTGAATTCTTGTTTTTTCATTCTGTCCTGGTCAAATGTTTATTTCTTCCTTCTGCTCCAAATCGTTGATTAAGTCCCAGTTTCCTTCCCTTCACTGTTGCTTCTCTGTCTATTTTTCTTTATTTCGCTTTGCATATCCTTCATTTTTTCCTCCATTTTGTTACCATACTCACCCATTTCTGTGAGCATCCTGATTACCAGTGGTTTGAACTGTGCATCTGGTAGGTTGGCTATCTCTTCATTGCTTAGCTCTATTTTGGGAGCTTTGATCTGTTCTTTCATTTGGGCCATATTTTTTGTCTGAGTGGGTCTGTTTGTTACATTGTAAGGGGTGGAGCCTTAGATATTCTCTAGGGCAAGGCAACCCACATCACTGCTGTATGTGGAGGACAGGTCCAAGAGGGAACAATGATGCTTGCTCAGCTCTTGGTTGGCTTTCAGTCACTTCTTCCCCGCCCCTCCATATGTAAATTGGGCTCTTCTGGTTCTGATTCCCAGGTGGGTGGGTTTGTGTCCATTCTAGGATCCTGTGGGTCTCTTCAAAGAACTCTCTTGTGAGGCTGGGAGTTTCTTCTGCCACCACAATCCCTACAGATTTTTACAGCAAGAGGTTTTGAGGCTTTATTTCCCCTCACACTGGAACCCTGGGTTGCACAGTCTGTCTCGCTCCCCAGTTGTTCCTCTCAGTTTACCCTCACGAAAATGTGGGACCGCTGGATTCTCCAGCTGCCACCTTGCTGCGTGTCCTCTTGGCCCTGGCTGCCCATCTCTGCCCCTCCTACCAGGGTGGATGAGTGTTTCTTCTTTAACCCCTTGGTTGTTGGACTTCCATACAGTTTGATTTTGTGGCAGTTCTTGTTATTTTTTGTTATTTAATTTGTTGTTGTCCTTCTTTTGGTTGTGCAAGGAGGCAAAATGTATCTACCTATGCCTCCATCTTGGCTGGAAGTATTTTGTTCCATTCTTGATCCAGAAGAAATCACATGCTAAAGTTAGTTATTTATGCCAAATTTACAGAAATCTTTTTACTTTTTTTTTTCTCCATGCTTAGGCTTCTCATTTACATGTTTTCCCCCCTGTGTTTTCTTTTGGATGCTACCTGTTGCCCCAATTCCTATTAGTAAGCCTCATGTAATTCCTTCTTCCTGATCCAGCTCTGATTAGGATGGCTTCATATTTATACTTTGGCTTCATATTTAGCCTTTCACTCAGCCTAGTTTCCCCTGGCCCAACAGAAAGCCTATGATAACCATGCATAACAGAAGGGACTAGAACTGGGTTTTTCTCTTTTCATTCATTCTTGGGGTTTTGCACCCTCATTTATTTTAAGTCTACAACCACTGCCTATGATCCTCTTTTTCAGGAGTGTTGGGGACCTAACCTATCCATATCTTTGGATCTTATCTCCTTATAAGACTTAACTTCTTTTTATTCAAAGATATTTATTTATTTTCAGAGAGAGGGGGAGGGAAGGAGAAAGAGAGGGAGAGAAACATCAATGTGTGGTTGCCCCTTGTGTACCCTCACTGGGGACCTGGCTCATAGCCCAGGCATGTGCCCAAACCAGGAATCAAACTGGTGACCTTTTGGTTCACAAGCCCACACTCAATCCACTGAGCTACACCAGCCACGGCAACTTTACTGACTCTGACTGTGGTGTTCGAGTTTCATTTTTTTTTTTGTCACTATTTATTTCAGGTTCATTGCAGAGCGTGGGGCCTCCCGTCTTCTAGAACATGTGGGCCAAATGGACAAAATTTTCAAGATTCCACCTCCCCCAGGAAAGACAGGGGCCCCGTCTCTCCGGCCACTGGAAGAGAACACTCCAAGCCCCTTGTCTTCTATTTCCCAGCATGGGTCAGTCTGTTTCTGTGACTTTGTGGATTGGATGGGGCTGCCTTCAAAACCTGAAGAAACTCAGGGGACTGAAATTCTGGCTGTTGAGATGCTTCTTGCTTTATTCACTGAAGTATGCCTCTGCTTTCTCAGGCAGGGGACTCTCTAACACAGGAAACTGTCAGATTGTGAGCATGCCCCTTTCTATGTTGGGGAAAGGGAGTCAGAATGTGAGGTGGGCAGCATACAGCCAGGACTCAAGCAGGAGGCTTAGGAGCATGGGCTCTGGCTTTCTTATACTGGATTTGCCTAACAGTAGCTTGAATCTTGGGCTGCTAGTTACTTAATTTTTTAAGCTATAGTTTCTTGATCAGTAAACCAGAGATAATGATTGTGTTTATCTCACAGTGTTGTCATGACCCTTCCCTGGGTAGATAGTTAGTGCATCATAATTATCTGACAAAGGAGGGATGCATGAGAAATGTCAGGTGGGATTTAATGTCCAGGTCCCCGCAGCTGGGGCTACAAACAGCTTATTCTCTGGAGGCCTGCTGGACACCCTCCTGCTGGCTGTTGTACCTGGCTCTTGCTCTTGCTGAAGGGTGATCTTGGCCTTGTCTGTGGAATTGGGTTGTGGGGCTGATCCCTAGATTAAGACCAACACTCTACTTACCCCCAGGTGGCACAGCATCCGACTTTTCATTTCCTCCACTTTCCGGGACATGCACGGGGAGAGGGACCTGCTGCTGAGGTCTGTGCTACCAGCATTGCAGGCCCGAGCAGCCCCCCACCGCATTAGCCTTCATGCCATTGACCTGCGCTGGGGCATCACTGAGGAGGAGACCCGTAGGAACAGGTGTGGGACCATAGAGAAGAAGGACTGGGTGAGGGACTGGAGTGGTGGCACCGAGGTGAGCCGTCTTGGGGCTGTAAGGTTGCCTTAGGGCTGAGAGCAGTGGATTGTTCTTCAGATGCTAACAAGAGCAGCCTGCCTTTATGTTGCTCAGCTGTGAGCCAGGGCCCTGGCTCTCCATTTGTGCCTGTGTTCCCTGATATGATGCTCCATAACTATGCCTGCAGACAACTGGAAGTGTGCCTCGGGGAGGTGGAGAATTCGCAGCTGTTTGTGGGGATTCTGGGCTCCCGCTATGGCTATGTTCCCCCCACCTACAACCTCCCTGACCATCCTCACTTCCGCTGGGTAAGGCAGACAAGGCTGGAGCGAGGTCTGGGTAGGGAAGCGAAGGGTGGGGCAGGAGTGGGGAGAAGCAGTGGTTTGTCAAGACCCCTGCACAAGCAGGTCCTTGAGACTTGAAGGGAAACACAGACAGAAGGTTCTGTGAGTGGCCAAGTCCTAGATGAGGGGATTCCTTTGAGACGTGACCAAGGGATGTGACCAAGGTGACCAAAGGATGTGAAGTTAAGAGGCCAAGTCTGTTTAGGCTTTGCCATCAGATGGATGTTGTTCTGTTCTCCCTTCAGTCATTGTGTGGCTTTGTGGGAAATAGCTCAGCCTAATCTGGCCTCAATTCCCCCATATACTAAACAGAAACAGTGACATCTACATTGCTGGGTTATTTTGAGAATTAAAAGTCTGTAAAGAAATGCTCAGTACGTGAAGGGCATTCAGTGAATGTTAGCTGTTAGCTATAGTTTATTGGTTAGTGTCTGGAGGGAGGGAGGAACATTACTGAGATAAAGGAGCTCTGGGGTCTTGGCAGGTCACCGGGAAGGGGTTAGTGTGATGTGGAATGGAACCCACCTGTTCTCTGCCCTCTCCCTCAGGCCCAGCAGTACCCTTCAGGTCGCTCTGTGACAGAGATGGAGGTGATGCAGTTCCTGAATCGGGGCCTCCGCCTACAGCCCTCTGCCCAAGGGCTCATCTACTTCCGGGATTCCAGCTTTCTCAGGTACCTTCTTTGAGCTCCGGGCCTCGATCTCTACAGAAGGCCAGATAGGCTCAGTGGCCGTGTCTTTTCTTCCCATAGTCAGAGTAGAGGAAGGGGAGCTGGAAGAGAGAAGCAGGGCTCAGAGGGCTTGCTTTTGCAGCACCAGATCAGCCTTGAAGTCGGGAGGTCTTCCCTTAAGGAGTTTCAGGGAACCACAGCCAGGCCTGGTGGCTGGGGGTGGAGAGAGGCTGGAGTCTGAGTCCAGCAGCATTCTTGGGGTTTCTTGGGTTGTCAGCTCCGTGCCAGATGCCTGGAAACCTGACTTTATTCCTGAGTCTGAAGAGGCTGTACATCGGATCTCAAAACTAAAGAGCTTCCTGAACAAACAGAAAGGGGTTACCTGTCGCAGGTGAGCTGGGGGAAAGGAGAGCCCCTGCACAGAGATGTGGTGAGGGAATCTCTGCACTGACTCTGCTTGTGCTTGCTTTGCCTGTAGATACTCCTGTGAGTGGGGGGGTGTGGTAGCCGGCCGGCCCTATGTTGAGGGGCTGGAGGAGTTTGGGCAGTTGGTTCTGCAGGACGTGTGGAATATGATCCAGAAGCTTTACCTACAGGTCAGTGGGAGCACTGGTGGCCTGGGAGTGGAGAAGGGGTAGGGTGTTCTGGATACTCCTGGGAAGTAACTTTGTTGGAACTCTGAGAGTTGTAGTCCCGGGGTCCTGAGAAGCATGGAAATATAGTCACAGCCCCATGTGTCCTCAGCCTGGAGCCCAGCTGGAGCAGCCAGTGTCCATCCCAGACGATGACTTGGTCCAGGCCACCTTTCAGCAGCTGCAGAACCCACCGAGTCCTGCCCGACCTCGCCTTCTTCAGGACACGGTGCAGCAGCTGCTACTGCACCGAGGGAGGCTGAGCCTTGTGTCTGGGCAGTCGGGACAGGGCAAGACTGCTTTCCTGGTACAGAGTCTCAGAGGCCTGGGCAGGAGTGATGGAGAGCTGTGTGGGCTAAGGAGGGCTGAGGATGTGGGGCCAGGGAGTTTGTGCATGTAAAATGTGACCCTGTTTTCTGTTTCCTTCCCCTACAGGCATCCCTTGTGTCAGCTTTGCAGGTTCCCAGTGGGGCCAAGGTGGCCCCTTTAGTCTTCTTCCACTTCTCAGGAGCCCGCCCTGACCAGGGTCTCGCCCTTACCCTCCTTAGACGCCTCTGTGCCTATCTACATAGCCAACTGCAAGAGCCATGTGCCCTCCCCCATACCTACCGGTGTGTATCTTCCCCATTAGCCCTCCCTTGTTGATACTGCATGACGCCATCCCTGCATCTCCCTCTCTGGCTGACCCTGGTCCTTCCCCTTCACCTACAGGGGACTGGTGTGGGAGCTGCAGCAGAGGCTGCTGCCCAAGGCTGCCCAGTCCCTGCAGTCTGGCCAGACCCTGGTGCTGATCATCGATGGGGCTGACAGGTTGGTGGGCCAGCATGGGCAGCTGATCTCAGACTGGATCCCAAAGACCCTTCCCCGGGTGAGTGTGAGAAAGGTAGGGGTGGGATGCAACAGGGAAAAAGGGGCCTCTCCAACCTTGTTCTCCTTTTCCTTCTACTTCCATAATCTTTTGCCCAAATATCACAGGGTGTGCACCTGGTGCTGAGTGTGTCTAGTGATGCAAGCCTGGGGGAGACCCTTGAGCAGAGCCAAGGTGCCCATGTGGTGGCCCTGGGGCCTCTGGAGCCATCTGCCCGGGCCCAGCTGGTGAGAGAGGAGCTTGCTCTGTACGGGAAGCGCTTGGAAGAGTCACCTTTTAACAATCAGGTTGGATTGAAGCCAGGGTGGGTGGGTGTGTGGGGTGGGTCTGGGAGCTGTGAGGACCAGGGTACTGAGGCAGCCAGCTGCCCCACACAGACTGGCTGCTTCTCATTTTCTCAGGAACTCTGTGCCAGGGGAAGTTGTTAATAAGATGACTGAGCAGCCTTTCCCCCTGGTGAATGGCCTCTCTAGGGCCCATCTGGGTAAGGGGAGGAGTGAGCTGTGGTTATTGGATGGGGTGGACTGAACCAACAGAGGATTCCAGAAAAGAGGCCAGCTGGACAGAGCAGCATAGGGAAGGGGTGGCTGTGCCCCGAGGTGATGCCATGGAACTTGCCACTGCTGGGGGTTCTCAGAGGAGGAGCTGCCTTGCAATGGACTTTGTGCTGGACTGGAAAGCAAGGGGTGGAAGGCTGGCTGTGGGCAGGCTCTCTGGTACCCATGTTGAGTCTTCTGAGTCTCATCAGATGCAGCTGCTGTTGGTGAAGCGGGGGTCAGCCCTGCCGCTCTACCTGCGCTTGGTCACTGATCACCTGCGGCTCTTCACACTTTATGAGCAGGTTGGTTGAGGATGTAAACCCCAACTGCTCATCTTCTGAGTCCTAATCCCACTTCCCATCTTCGTTCAGCTTCTTTCATTCCCAGCTCTCATCTTCCACCCTTACCTTTTCCCATCTGTGATCACTCATTCCCCATCCTCACCTCGCTCCCAACCCTGCTTTTCTCCCACCTTCTTTTCTTTCCTTTCTATCCCTTCCCATGGCTTCTCCTGCTGCTCCCTCCCCTCCCTGCTACCAAAGCTGCCTCTCCCTCTCCCTGCACTGACTGAAGCCTGTCTTGCTCCTCTCCCAGGTGTCTGAGAGACTCCGGACTCTGCCCGCCACTGTCCCCCTGCTGCTGCAGCACATCCTGGGCACCCTGGAACAAGAGCATGGCCCTGATGTCCTTCCCCAAGCCTTGGCCACCCTTGAGGTCACACGTAGTGGTCAGTGCTTGGGGAGAATTGGAAGGCTGAGGGCTCAGTGGTTGGATGACCTTGGCTCAGTGGGGGGTCTCTGTGAGCAGTGCAAGGAGGGACTAGGTGTCCCAGGGGTGGGTGCACTGTGTGGTTTGGTGAGAGCCTCAGAGAGCTTGCATTTTCAGGTCTTACTGTGGACCAGCTGCATGGAGTGCTGAGTGCATGGCAGTTTCTTCCCAGAGGGACCAAGACCTGGGAAGAAGCAGTGGCTACTGGTCACAGTGGGGACCCCTACCCCATGAGCCCGTTTGCCTACCTCGTCCAGAGTCTGCGCAGGTACAGATGACCCCAGCTAACCTCCTGTGTCTTCCCGTCTTCGAGCCAGGGCCTCATGTGGCCTTTTCTTCACCCCACCCTTCCCTCTGTGTAGCTGCTGACCCTATCTCCCAGACCCTGAATGGCTCCCACTCAACTTTCCACTGTGTGAGATGGGAATGGGAGCCCACAGCTGTGCCAGGATGCTCACTGATGGGCCTCCTCCCTCTGTTCTCCTTCCTTCTGTCCGTCACATGAGGACAGTTTGCTAGGGGAGGGCCCCCTGGAGCGGCCTGGTGCCCGGCTCTGCCTCCCTGACGGACCCCTAAGGACAGCAGTTAAATGTCGATATGGGAAGAGGCTGGAGCTGGAGCGCACAGCACACGTCCTCATTGCAGGTAACTGCAGCCCAGATTAGCCCAGGGCGCTGAATGTGGGCCCTGGGCGCAAAAGCCAGGACCACTCACCAGAGCAGCCACTGGCCTCCTCACTTACCACCTTGGTGGGTAGATGGCTTGCTATAGCCTGAGGGATGTGATCTTTAGAAATGTTTCAGGGCTGATCACCTCAATGTTTGTTCTTCTGACCCATACTTCCAGCTCAGCTCTGGAAGACCTGTGACCCTGATGCCTCAGGCACCTTCCGAAGTTGCCCTCCTGAGGCTCTGGAAGACCTGCCTTACCACCTGGTTCGTCCCCACATCCCACAGGCACCTTCTCCCAAGCAACTACTTTGACTGTTCTGAGATCCCTCTCTCCCTAGACGACCTCTATCACCATTGCCATTACCCCTCTCAAGCTCCCTCTACATTTCTGCTTTTGGTTTTCTTGCCCTCCTCTCTCAGGTCCTTTGTCCCAGTTCCTAGATCTAGGTCCCAGCTGTACTGGCAGGTCTAAGACTAGATTGTCCCTCCTCACCAGACTCTTCACATCCCTAACGAATCCACTCTGGCCCTTTCAGCTCCAGAGTGGGAACCATGCCCTTCTTGCAAAGTTCCTCACCAGTCTCCACGTGGTGGCTGCACACCTGGAACTGGGTCTGATCTCTCAGCTTCTGGAAGCCCATGCCCTCTATGGTGAGATGGACCACTGTGTGGCTTCTTTGAGATATAAAGTCCCTGGGTGTGTCTGTGGGGAGCCTGCTCAGAGGGAGGTGTCATGGAAAGAACAATCCAATTTCCATCCCAAGTGGGAAATACCAAGAGGATCAGCAAGTGAGTCTCAGGAGATCTTTTGCCTAAATCTCTTAGATGAGAGGTTCTCAAACTTTATTTCATGGGCTTAAAATTACCTGGGAAACTTGTTCAAATTGAAGAGCTCCAGGTCCACAGATTCTGGTTACCACAGATTCTGGTATGGAGTAGGGATCAGAGATCTAAACTTTTAATAGATGTTCCTGATGCCCCAGAGGGCTACACTGGGAGAGTTGCCATTTCAGATACACATGTAATTGTATTTGGTGCTAGGGGTCATGGGGGTCCAGGCTGGCTCCCCACTGACCCTCTGCATCTCTTCCTAGCTTCCTCAGTCTCTGAAGAGGAACAAAAGCTTCCTGAGGCTGACATTGCTGTATTTCATACCTTCCTGAAGCAACAGGCTCCCATCCTGGGTCAGTACCCTCTGCTCCTGTCCCAGCAGGCAGCCAACCAACCTCTGGACTCACCTCTTTGCCACCAGGCCCCCCAGCTGTCCCAGCGATGGCACCTCCAGGGCATGCTACGGTGGCTAAATAAACCCCACAGCATGGGGGGCCAGCACAGGTAAGATCCTTAATCCCAGACTCTGCTGAGCCAAGAGCAAGCTGCAGCCCTTTCTGAAACTGGAGAATATAGGAGAGATCAGATCGTGGAGAGGGGGATTCAGGCATAGAAATGCAGAAATGAATTCTTGTTTGCTTCCTTCCCCTCATTCCTCATTTCCTCCCTCTCTTCCTGCTCTGTCTCTAGCTCCAGCCTGTCCCTGGCAGTTTCCTCATCTCCCACAGCTGTGGCCTTCTCCCCCAGTGGACAAAGAGCTGCTGTGGGCACTGCCAATGGAACAGTTTACCTGCTGGACCTGAGAACGTGGCAGGTATGACTCTCAAGGTGGAGCAGTTTAGCTTCAGAAAAGCCTCACAGACTGCCCTGAGGCCCTGGACAGGACAGGCCCTCCTGCTGTCACTGTGTTTGATTCAGCCACTTTACTTCCCTCTCATCAGATCAAAAGGGCTTGGCCAAAAATCAGTCACACAGCAAATATTTACATACCTTCCATTCAAAGCACTGTTTTTAAGCATTTCAGGGAACTCAGGGCTTAGGACATTGTCTTTGCCTGCCAAGCGGTTAGTTTTGTTGAAAGAAGAGACATGGCAGTTAAAATGGAACCAAAGCATAGCTGTGTCTCATAGATCAGAGCTGAGTTGCCCAGTGACCATAGGGTATAGAACAGAGAAGGGCCTCCCAGTTTGAGTGAGGAGGAGCCTGAGCAAAGATGGGGGGAGAAGGTTTCCCATAAACTGCTGGAAATGATTGCAGTGGAGGGTGCTTAAAAGCTGGAAAGGTGGGTCTCTCATTTTTCTACCCATATCATGCCTCCCATATACATGCATACATGTAACCTCATTCCCTACTCAGACCCCTCAAAGTCTTCTGTGATTGGGGGATATGTATGGCATTTGGAGTGGAGGACAAGGTATGGCCCCATTTGGATCCCAAGCCCTCTCGGACCTGAGCTTGGCCTAGGTCTGGAGAGGGACCCAAAACTTTGGACTTATAACAGATATTCCTAATTTGGGGCCAGAGAGCCACACCTTGAGACTTATGTAGAGAATGCAGAGAGCCAGGGATTCCAGCCCTTCTTGCCATGGCCTCCCATTTGGTTGGGGCTAGGAGTGGCTGGACACGGGGAGGTCAAGGGAGTGTTCTGAGCACACTGCCCTGCTCACTCTCACAGGAGGAGAAGTCTTTGGTGAGTGGCTGTGATGGAGTCTCTTCTTGTTCGTTCCTCTCGGACAGTGCCCTCTTTCTTACTGCCTTTGATGGGTTCCTCGAGCTCTGGGACCTGCAGCATGGTTGTCGGTAAGGGGCCTCCCATGTCCCGGAGTGAGGGCCTTTCCTGTTTGTGGGAAGCCCAGGGAGAGGGGAATGAGGGGAAGCCTGTGGCCAGAGGGCCCAGGGCCTAACTCTGTGTCCCTGGGATAGGGTGCTCCAGATGAAGGCTCACCAATACCAAATCACTGGCTGCTGCCTGAGCCCAGACCAGCGGCTGCTGGCCACTGTGTGCCTAGGGGGGTGCCTGAAGGTAATGACTATGGAATTCACAGTTGCTGTAAGCGCAGAGTTGGCCTGGGAGGTTGTTCTGTCAATGTGGCAGAGGCTGCTGACTGCTAGGCCTGGGGAGACCTTACCTGCTAGGGGCAGGGGACTGGATAAGGTGGTCCCTGGAGCCATGGGACTGAGGCCCAGGCACCTGTCTTCAGTACCTGATTCCTCCTCTTCTCTCCTCCAGCTGTGGGACACAGTTCGCGGGCAGCTGGCCTTCCAGCACACCTCTCCTAAGCCCATGAATTGTGTTGCTTTTCACCCAGAGGGGCAGGTAATAGCCACAGGTAGCTGGGCTGGCAGCGTCAGCTTCTTCCAGGTGGATGGACTCAAAGTCACCAAGGTAAGAGGTCCTAGGGGAGGAACTCAGAAGGATGGCAGTGGAAAGCAGGGAATGAGGGACATCCATGTTCTGTGTCACTGTGGGTTGTGTTGAGAGCAGACCCTGACATTTCCATTTCTACCTCCCTGGGTAGGAATTGGGAGCTCCTGGAGCTGCTGTCCGTACCTTGGCTTTCAATGTGCCTGGGCGTGTTGTGGCTGTGGGACGGCTGGACAAGATGGTGGAGCTGTGGGCTTGGCAGGAGGGGGCACGGCTCGCTGCCTTCCCTGCCCATCATGGCTTTGTGGCTGCTGCCCTCTTCCTGCGTGCTGGGTGCCAGTTACTGACTGCTGGAGAGGATGGCAAGGTCAGGTTACAGGGGAGAGGGGCTGGTGGTGGGTTATGGCGAGGGAGTAGGAAAGGCAGGGGATATTTGAGTGGGGGTGGGCCTGTGTTGAGGGGACTGTGGAGATAGCTTGGCTGGTGTGAGCTTCAGGAAGAGGGGAGTGGGTGCACACACAGACACCTCTCAGAAGAGTGTCTGGAGGGAGGACTTTAACACGATGGCTGTAACTCGGGTGGAAGTGGGGTATCTTTAAGCCCTTTTATTGTCCCTCAGGTTCAGGTGTGGTCCGGGTCTCTGGGTCGGCCCAGGGGGTGCCTAGGTTCCCTTTCTCTCTCTCCTGCCCTCTCCGTGGCTCTCAGCTCAGACGGTGATCACGTGGCTGTTGGTTACCGAGCCGATGGCATCAAGGTCTACAAAATATCTTCAGGTACAAAGGGAGAAAGGATGGGGTGCTTGAGCCTTTGGAAAGAGGCCCCCCCTTTCCAAGTGTCTTGTTTTCTCTCATTCTCTAGGTTCTCAGGGGGCTCAGTGTCAAGCACTAGATGTGGCAGTGTCCGCACTGGCCTGGCTAAGCCCTAAGGTGTTGGTGAGTGGTGCCGAAGATGGGTCCCTGCAGGGCTGGGCACTCAAGGGAAGCTCCCTTCAGTCCCTCTGGCTCCTGTCCAGATCCCAGAAGCCTGTTCTGGGACTGGCTACCTCCCAGGAACTCCTGGCTTCTGCCTCAGGTACTGCTGGGCCGTGGGCAGGTTGTGAATCATTGAAAATACACACTCAAATTTTGTTTTTACAACTTTCAAAGTCATTTGAAATGTATTTATCTTGTGCGATCAGTCTAGACTGTTTCTTCTTGTTCCCTAGTCCTGATTCTGGGATCTTTTTGTAATTTTTACGGTCCTTTGAGTTTCTGCCCAGTGGGAGACTTTCTGTGTAAAGGGATGGGTTTCCCTCAAGAGGTGAGAGGTGAAAATGCAGGGTGGCCTCAGTCATCTCTAGGCAGAAAGCTTGGGTAGAGGAAGGTCTGGAGGTGCGGCTGCAGAGGGACAGCTGCAGAGCCAGTGCTGGGAGTGCCTGCCATCCTGTCCTGTGACTCAAATGATGACTGACCCTTGTTCAGATCCTCTGTACAGCCTGTGACTCATTGCTACCCTCCCTTGGAGCTGTGCCTTTAGACACAGCCTCAACCCTCAGCCCCCACGATTGCTTTTGTCTCTGGCTTCAAGGCCTGTCTCACTTCCTCTCAGGGAATTTTGCTCTCTCCTTATTTCCAATGCAGAGGATTTCACAGTGTGGCTGTGGTCAAGGCAGTTGCTGACACTGCCACAAAAAGCAGAAGACTTTCCCTGTGGCACTGAACTCCAGGGACATACGGGCCCTGTAAATTGCTGTAGCTTCAGCACTGATGGAGGCAGCCTGGCCACTGGGGGCAGGGATCGGGTAAGCTGCAGAAGGATGCAACCCCCAGGCCCTGCTCTCCCTGGGTCCCCAGCCCCTCTGGTTCCTGGATTCCTCAACAGCCCAATTCCTTTTGCTTTCTTGGGCCTTTTGATTTGCCCACCCTCCCTTCCTTGATACTCCCTCTTTCCTTGAAACTTCTTGTCTGTAAAACCTTGGTGTTCCTGACTCCCTCCCATGCTCCTAACTCCTCCACCTTTTGGGAACTATCCAGAGTCTCCTCTGCTGGGATGTGAGGACACCCACAACCCCTGTTCTGATTTGCTCCTTCCCTGCCTGTCACCGTGACTGGGTCACGGGCTGTGCCTGGACCAAGGACAACCTACTGGTGAGTGAAGAGGAGCAGCAGTGTACAGCTCAGGAGGGTTCCTGGGGGAGGACAGCACTCCTGTCTGATCCTTTTCTGACACCTGTTTATAATGGTAATAGCTAACATTTATGGAGCAGTTAGTATGTGCCAGGCATTGTCTCTTTCCATATGTTGTGTCATTTAATCTTTAAAACACCCAGTAAAGTAGATACTACTCTTAACTGTGTTTCACCAACAAGGACATTCAACTCAGATAGATTAAAGAGCATTTCCAAGGCCATGTAAGTGATAAAGCTGAGCCAGTAAACTTTCTGATAAGAAAGCTCATGCTCTTGACAAGAACACAAAACTGTCTCCCAAGGGCTTAGGATGCCCTGTCCATTCAGTAAAGGGCACTGCTGTTATTTCTTTGTTTGAAGGCAGAAAATGAATCTCACATTATGTACTTGAGGTTGATGAAGCCTAGTTGTCCAATGGAGAGTCCCCACGTTATTCTCAAAAAGAGATGAGAAAGGAGTGAGGAGTAAGTTGAATAGACTTGCCAGTTTGCCCTCTTCCTGCCTTCTAGGCAGCCAGATCTTTCCTTGGCATTGCAGACAGTTCGGCCTTTGTCTGGGTTTGTTGATTGACATTATATGAATAACGAGGACAATAATAGCTACTATTTACTCATTGTTCTTTGTATTCCAGGCAGCTGTGCTAGATCATTTATCTATAGCAGCATCGGCCCCATATCAACCATGTCAGATAGGTGCACTGTCATTGTCCTGGTTGAATAGATGAGAAACCTAAAGCTCAGAGAGATGAACTTGCCCCAGGTCACAAAGAAATGAATGGTGGAGCTAGGATTTGAACCCAACAGCCTATGCTCTTAGTCACAAGATGTACTGCCTTCCATTATAAGCAGACAAAAATGCTGGAGGGATGTTGATAATCCCACTCCTCTCACCTCTGACTCTGCAGGTCTCCTGCTCCAGTGATGGCTCTGTGGGGCTGTGGGACCCAGAGTTGGGACAGCAGCTTGGTCAGTTCCTGGGCCATCAGAGTGCCATAAGCGCCATAGTGGCTGTGGTAAGAAGGCAATGCAGAGTTCACTGGGGGTCTCGGAAAAGGGTGCTCTGGGAGACTGGATGCATTGAGTATCGAATCCCAAAGGCAGAAAAGCAAAGAGTAAGGTGCTCAGGCCTGAATTAGAGCATGGTTAGGGTGTTGAGGCTGACGGTTGGTGCACGGGGAGGGCAAGCATGAAAGCACAGCATCTTAGATTTGTGACCAAGTGGGAGGGTTGCAGCCCTGAGCCCCCTGGCTTTATGTCTTCTGTTCTCCTCAATCTTTAACATCATCTAAGCCCCTAATGATCAGCCCACACCTCTGTGGTAGGAGTCATACTTCCCATGTCTTGCTCAGTGTGACTCTGCTCTGGGGCAGGAGGAATACGTGGTGTCTGTGGGCCGGGATGGAACCTTGAAAGTGTGGGACCATCAGGGTGTGGAGCTGACCAGCATCCCTGCTCACTCAGGACCCATCAGCCACTGTGCAGCTGCCATGGAGCCCCGTGCAGGTGATGAGAGTCAGCTACCTCCCTTCCCTGCTGCCCTTCCCTTCGCTCCTGCTTCTCCCCTTCTTCTCACTTATTCTCTGTGTCTTCTCAGCTGGCCAGCCTGGGTCAGAGCTTCTGGTGCTGACTGTTGGACTGGATGGGGTCACACGGTTGTGGCATCCACTCTTGGTGAGTTTCCTGAAAGGACTGGGGTGGCAGAGGTGGAAAAGGTATAGCGGGATAACCTGTGTTTCAACCCCCTGTTGTCCCTTCTCCATTCTTTCTTCCTAGGTGTTTCAAACACACAGCCTCCTGGGACACAGTGGCCCAATCAATGCAGCTGCTGTTTCAGAGGTCTCAGGCCTCCTGCTGACCATCTCGGAGGATGACTCCATACGGCTCTGGCAGGTACCTAAGGAAGCAGGTGAGTGAGGCATGGAGGGAGGTAAAGTATGAAAGAGGGTTGTATAACTGGCACCAAGAAGGTCAGGGGTAGCCTGATATCCCCTCTTGTATCCCAGCAGTGGTCCAGCTCCTAATGAATATCACTTCTCTTTTCTCCAGATGAGACAAATACACCCCGGAGTCCTGCAGCCATCACTGCTGTGGCCTGGGCCCCAGACGGGTCTGTGGCAGTGTCTGGGAATCAAGCTGGGGAACTAACCTTATGGCAGGAAGCTAAGGCAGTGGCCACAGTACAGGTGAGCTGGGGCAACCTCAGATCTCTGTCTGTGCAAATTCTGCCCCAGTTATGTATTTAATGGCACACGCCTGGGTTGGAGGTTGCATAGATGCCTGGGAGAGGAAAGTGGCTTAACCCTGGTTTCTCAGAAATATTGAAATGAACTTGTTGTGCATACCAGGCTCCAGGCCCCATCAGTGCTCTAATCTGGTCCTCGGCGAACACCTTGGTTGTTGTCAGTGCTAATGAAAAGGTCAGCGAGTGGCAAGTGGAACTGCAGACGGGTTCGATATCCAGAAATTGCAGGTGAAATGGAGCAGCTGGGTTAATGTGATAGAAACGGTAGTCTCCCTACACCCAGGATTTTACTGGAATCACTGCACCTATACTTCTGAGCTGGGTCAATAGCATGTTAGTTATTAGGCAGAAAAAAGTCTCTGGGAAACTGCTTTCTGTTCCTTGTCTCAATTTAAATAATAATTATCAAGAGCCCACTTTATGCTAAACTCTGGGCCAGGCAGTGTGAACTTAATTTGTTAATTAAAAAAGGTCACAGTAGAGGAGGGTACATAGAAGTAAAATTGTCAACAATATTCAGAGTGATTGGTGCCACAATAAAGATGTATATGTGTGTATGTGTGTGTGTGTGTGTGTATAAAAATAAAATTCATGGGGCTGCAGAATTTGAGAAATTTAGTTTTCTTTTTTTTTTAAAGATTTTATTTATTTAGTTTTAGACAGAGAGGAAGGGAGGGAGAAAGAAAGGGAGAGAAACGTTAATGTGTGGTTGCCTCCCATGCACTCCCCCACAAGGGACCTGGCCCGCAACCCAGGCATGTGCCCTGCCTGGGAATCATACTGGCGACCCTTTGGTTCACAGGCTGGTACTCAATCCATTGAGCCACACCAGCCAGGGAGAAATTCAGTTTTCAAAAGAGTTGCTATTTGAGGTTGGGCTTAAAGGATGAGTAGGAGTTTTCTGGACCAGTAATGAAAGGGAATGGAGTTGTAGGAAGAGAAAGCAGCATTAACAAAAGGCACAAAGGCATGAGAGTGTGTGGTATATTCTGAGTACATATAGCTACATCTTTGGGTTCTTAGTGGGAGGTGGAGGTGGGGAATTAGATTGAAAAGATAAACAGGTGCCGAGCTGTAGAGGATACAGTGCTAAGAATTTTGAGTAGAATATTGATCTGAATTTTAGAAAGAGAACTTGGGTGGCAGTAGGAGGATGGGTAGTAGTAGAGAGATACTAAAGGTAGGGAGATCACTTTTATAGCTGTTGCTATAGTCAGAGAAGACATAATGTGGACCCTAATCTGGACAGTGGGAATGAAAAGGAGAGATACAGATTTAGGCATGTGTTGCAAATAGGATCCACAGTGCTTGTTAACCAGTTGGAGGTCAGGAGGGAAGGAAAAGACAAGAATGTTAGAGATTCCTAGTTTGAACAAGTAAGGGGATGATAACGAATACTGATATAAGAAAGTCAGAAGAAGGAACAGAATTTGTAGTTAAGATAATACATTTTGTTTTCTACTTCATTCCTGAGGAATTTATGGGGGATTGAGGGGCCTGAGAGGCCTGAGAGAGGTGGACTAAAGTAGGATCTTTCTCTGCCCATGTGCCTTTTTTGAGGTACAGTCTTCACCTGAACCGAGTTCTACAGGAGGACTTGGGGTTCCTGACAGGTGTGGGCCAGGCCCCTGATGGTCATTCCCTCATCTTGGCCAATGCGAATTTGCAGTTACTGCAGTTGAAGCCAGAGGATGCTCCCTCTGAAATCTGGTAAGGTCCAAAATGTGGTTTCCTCTCAGGCTGGAGAAAGAGGAAAGGGGGGTTAGTGGTTACCCTGAGGTTGGGTCTGATGGTAAACTAACACTGGGGTCTTACAGAGAGGTGTTCTTGGGTTCAGCTTCTTTCTTCCTTTTTTTTTTAGTATATTTTATTGATCATACTATTACAGTTGTCCCATTTTTTTCTCCCCTTTATTCCCCTCCACCCTGCACCCCATCTCCCACCAGCAATACCCACCTTAGTTCATGTCCATGGGTCATACATATAAGTTCTTTGACTTCTCTATTTCCTATACTATTCTTAACCTTCCCGCATCTATTTTGTACCTACCATTTACGCTTTCTTATTCCCTGTACCTTACCCTCATCTCCCCCATCCCTCCCCACTGATAACCCTCCATGTGATCTCCATTTCTGTGATTTTGTTCCTGTTCTAGTTGTTTGCTTAGTTTGTTTTTGTTTTTTAGTTTCAGTTGTTGATAGTTGTGAGTTGTCATTTTACTGTTCACAGTTTTTGATCTTCTTTTCCTTAGATAAGTCCCTTGAACATTTCATATAATAAGGGCTTGGTGATGATGAAGTCCTTTAACATGACCTTCTCTGGGAAGCACTTTATCTGCCCTTCCATTCTAAATGATAGCTTTTGTCGATAGAGTAATCTTGGATGCAGGTCCTTGCCTTTCATGACTTGGAATACTTCTTTCCAGCCCCTTCTTGTCTGCAAGGTTTCTTTTGAGAAATCAGCTGATAGTCTTATAGAAACTGCTTTGTAGGCAACTTCATTCTTCTTGCCGCTTTTAAGATTCTCTCTTTATCTTTAATCTTGGGTAATTTAATTATGATGTACCTTGGTGTGTTCCTCCTCGAGTCCAACATCTTTGGGACTCTCTGAGCTTCCTGGAATTGTATGTCTATTTCCTTCACCAGTGTGGGGAAGTTTTCCTTCACTATTTTTTCAAATAAGTTTTCAATTTATTGCTCTTCCTCTTCTCCTTCCGGCACCCCTATGATTCAGAGGTTGGAATGTTTAAAGTTGTTCCAGAGGTTCCTAAGCCTCTCCTCGTTTTTTGAGTTCTTGTTTCTTCATTGTGTTCTGGTTGAATGTTTATTTCTTCATTCTGCTCCAAATCATTGATTTGAGTCCAGGTTTCCTTCCCTTCACTGTTGGTTCCCTGTATATTTTTCTTTATTTCACTTTATATAGCCTTCATTTCTTCCTTTATTTTGCATCTGATAGGTCTCAACCATTTCTCTGAGTGTCCTGATTACCAGTGTTTTGATCTCTGCATCTGATAGGTTGGTTATTTCTGGTTGCTTAGTTCTTTTTCTGGAGTTTTGATCTGTCCTTTCATTTGGGCGATATTTCTTTGTCTTGGCGCACCTGTTATGTTGTAGGGTGCAGAGCCTTAGGTATTCACCAGGTGGGGCAACCCACATTGTTGCATTGTGTCGCTGTCTGTTGGGAAGGGGTCATAGAGGGGACAATGCCGCTTGCCAGTTTGCTCAGCTCTCATCCCACTTTCTGTCACTTCTCCCACTACCCACAAGCAAATTTGGCCTTTCTGGTGCTGATTCCCAGGTGGGTGGGTTTGTGTACATTCTAGGACCCTTTGGGTCCCTCCAGTGATCTCTCCTGTGAGACTAGGCATTTCTCTTGTTGCCACAACCCCCACAGATTTTTACAGCCAGAGGTGGAACCCTGGGTTGTGTCGTCTGTCTCACTCACTAGTTGTTCCCCCCAGTTTATCTGCACACGAATGTAGGACCGCCTGGTCTGCCAGCTTATGCTTTGCCACATGTCCTCTCTGCTCTTGCTGCCTGTCTCTACCCCTTCTACCAGCGTGGATGAATGTTTCTTCTTTAACTCCTCGGTTGTTGGAGTTCCATATGGTTTGATTTGCTGGCAGTTCTGGTGGTTTTTTGTTTTTAAATTTGTTGTCCTTCTTTTGGTTGTGCGAGGAAGTGAAGCATATCTGCCTATGTCTCCATTTTGGCTGGAAGTCCTCTGAAGTCTCTTTCCTTCTTATAAACCAGGAAGTCGTGTACAAACTTTCCTGTGATGTTGTCCACACATCAGGACTATGGTGTGTTTGCCCTGCAGCCAACGGCCCCTGGACATCTTTTTGTCTTAGTAAGTCCTGTTTGGGTGTGTGTTAAAATAAACATTTGTCCAGACCAATATTTTAAAACCTTGGGGAAATGATGGAAGATAAAAGAAAGGACAAGGCAGTTGGTTCCAAATCCCTTTCTCTTCCTTCAGCTGGAGCAGCTATAATTAAGAGTATTATATATTGGGTTTCTTCTCTAAGATTTCAGTGACACAAAAAAGGATTCTAGTGTTAAAGAAAATTATGGGAAACTGTAAATCTAGGTGTTTTCTTAATTACATTTTTGTCTCTCCTGTCTTACCACTGTATTCGTGTCTGGAGCAATACAGACATACCTCATAGACAGTAAATTGGGCGAAAGAAGCAAGCCACAAAAGAGTACACATGACATGATTTCACTTAAGTGAAGTTTAAGAACAAGCAAAAATAATTTTCCAGGGTCATGGAAGTGTTTTACATCTTGATCTTGGCAATGATTGCATGGATGAATACATGTGTAAAAACTCATCAAGATTCACATTTTACTTTACATACCTGGGTTAGAGTTAAAAAAAAAAAACAGCTCTGGCCATTCCAGAAAAGAGTTGCTATTGTCTGAGAGGGTTAAGTGATCTGAGTAGGCTAAACAAAATGATCTGTCCTTTCACAGAGGCAAAAGGAATCTGGAGAGTTTGAAGAGCCCCTGAACTTTGTTCTGAACTTAGAGAATCCTAGTGGGACCTTAATCTCAGTAACTCAGGCCAAACCTGAATCTGGTGAGAGGTGGTGGGAAGACCCAAGGAATCCAGAGATGGCTTAGGGGAGGATGGTGGATGTTTCAGAGCCTGAGACCTGGCTCTGACTCTGCCCTTTAAATGGGCAGAATCCTCATTTGTGTGTGCCAGCTCTGATGGAATGCTCTGGAACCTAGCCAAATGCACCCTTGAAGGAGAATGGACCACAGGTAACATCTGGCAGGAAACAGTACAAGTGCCTGAAACCCAAACCTCAGAAACAGACTCATTTATGTATGGCTGGCCAACAACCTCACAGCTAAAGACACGGCAGCGTAAAAAGGTGAGTTTGAGGGAAGGGTCACAAAGATAGGGGAGGAGGCTCTAGGTCTGACCCTGATGCTTTCTCCACTAAAGAGGGCCCACCATTCTCTTACCTTTCCTCTCTGAGGTTCACTCGGGCCCTGTCACAGCCCTCCATGTGCTGCCGGAGTTGCTGGTGACAGCTTCAAAGGACAGAGATGTGAAGCTGTGGGAGAGACCCAGTATGCAACTGGTAAGTGTGTGTGTGTTGTTCTCGTGCACACGCGCGTGCACGCAAGGAGGGCTGAAGGGATGTCACAAGAGAGCAAGCTTGGGATAAGAAATTTTAAAAGATCAAAATTCTGTTTTCTTCTGTCCTTCTTGAAGTAATGTGTGACTAACCTGTTCCAAATAAAAGGCATTAATGTGAAAGAAAAGCGAGTTAGTAAGGAGACCCCTGTTTTTTTTTCCCTTGTAGCTGGGCCTGTTCCGGTGTGAAGGGGCTGTGAGCTGCCTAGAACCTTGGTTGGGGCCCAACTCCACCCTGCAGCTTGCAGTGGGAGACACACTGGGCAATGTGTACTTTCTGTCCTGGCGATGAAGATGCACACTCCTCAGGCCAAAGACACTATGTGTGCTGGAAGTGCAAGCCTAAAGATATCAGTGGCGACTTCTTGATAAAATTATAAAAATAAAGTGTCAAGAAATCTCAAGTACAGTCCTGCCTGTGTTCTCACCAATATTTTAAAACCTTGGGGAAATGATGGAAGATAAAAAGAAAGGGCAAGGCAGTTGGTTCCAAATCCCTTTCTCTTCCTTCAGCTGGAGCAGCTATAATTAAGAGTATTATATATTGGGCTGAAGGGATGTCACAAGAGAGCAAACTTGAGATAAGAAATTTTAAAAGGGGATTTGGACCAAGAGAGAAGAAAATGGATGTTCTAAGGTCTTTTTTCTGATTTAACATTAATTTTTACTAGAACTGCAAGAAAGTGAACCAGATCTTCAGTAGATACTCTGACACTAGGTTTTAAAATTCTTGGGTCATTTGCTGGACCCAGGAATCAGATACCACTCTTGCCGGCAGAAGGAATGAAAGTGACGTTGGCCAGCAATGGATTTGAATGGAGAACTGGAGACCTCTCACTCAAGAAGGGATAAGGGAAGGGAGAGTGGGTCAGTAGTGCCCCTGGTCAGGGCCTTTAGAAAGAACTGGGATAGAAGTAGGAAAACATTAGGTTTCTCCTAGAGACACAGTCCCATGTACTCAGAACTAACTGCCCTGAGGAGCACTGAAAGCACTTAGTTTCCGCCTCTGGCTTTCACCTCTGACAGAGCAGCAGCAGCCGCTTGGCCTGCAAGCGTGAGTCAATATAGTAAATTGCATTCTTGGAAGGGATCACAAAAGTGTATCAATAAACATTTTTTGAAAAAAGTATATCTCTTTCAAATGAAAGTTCACAAAGGTTAAAATGAGCTGAAAGGTAGAAGGCTTTTACTTACAGACTTTTCGTGGACTTTGATCCTCTTAAAGTAAAAGTTCTAGAACCTTCTTTTTTTCCTGTAATTCTATCGTATGGGAGAGGAAGTTACCAGAGCCCCTTTCTTTCTAAGGGTTAAAAAAGGGTTAAGGGTCTTCTGTGTCCAAGAACTCAAGTACTTGAATGCGACAAGTCAGGGCTATTACAGGATGTTGTCCTGGGTTGGTAGGTCTCTCAGAGAAATACCCCTGCACTCTGCTCTAGAAATGAGTTTGGAGGGTTTGGGGAGTTGAGGGGGAGAGTTTTGTTCTTACTTCACCTTGGATCCAGATTTTACATGGAGAAATTTTACCTGAGGAACTTTACTTTATTTGTACCAGTGCCTCCTGGTCTCCCTCACCCAAAGGATAAAGACAAAAGGAACCCCGTCAGCTGGTAAGTCTTAGTCATAGGTCATGCTCCCGTCTTTTCTCATGTGCCTCATTCAAAGGCTCTAAATATACTTTCTAGACTACTTCCTCTACAAGTACCTTATGACTAAAAGTCTAAGGCAAGGTAATTTGAAATTTGTGATTCATAATCCTACCCAGAAATGCTACAGAGAACCATGGCATAGCATCATCCTAAGGGTCGCTGGTTTGGGTCTTTTGCCTTTTGCTCCCCTGAACGCATGGGCCAAGGACAGGAAGAAGCCCTAGTTGTCTGCCTTCCATGCTCCAAAAATTCTATAAAAACACCCCAGCTGAGGCTGGAAAAATGGAAATGGAGAAAATTAAGCAAAGACTAACTTGCTCAGTAGTCTCAGCCTTATTGACCAGTTCCACTTGAAGGTTCTTTTCTGTTTTTCTTATCTTGGAGATGCAGAGTGAGGTCATAGCATAGTTGCTGTGAGTGAAGATAAGAAAAGACTCTAGGTAAAAAATAAATATGTACACAAGGGAGATGCAGGGAAAATCATTTTAGGTTTTACATTAAATATCTTCTGAGTTCTTATCATCAGACAGAATTTCAGTGTCTCCTGGTGCCTGGATGAGTTCCACAATTATAGTCACCAGATTGTAGGGTCACAGGGCATCGGAACAGTCTTTTCCCACCCATTCACAAGCCATCTTTCTCATGTGCCAAATTTGTATACACATGTTTTTATACATCTGTGCACAATCTGTTTTTGAAATCTAGAGCAGAGCCACTCAAAGTTTGGTCTTTGGTCTTGCACCAGTCCACAAATTATTAATCATTCACAATGAGAAAAGTGTAGAAGTTGTGAATAGGTATTTAGAAACTTAAAGGAATTTGAAAAGTAATCTTATATCTGACAAATTTAATAAAAATTGAGGCTTGTATTTTGTATGATTTTTAGTTCATTTTCCTAGAAACTCATTTTAATTATACTTCACAAAAGTATTGGTTCCTGACAGATCAGAAATTTAAGTAAAGAAAACAACTGGTCCTTCAACACAGATGGTTTGAGAAGCAGTACTCTAGGGAGACAGGGTAGCAAAGCAGCTTTTAGCATGGACCTGGAACACAACTACTCGAATTCATGCTTCCCTTTCCCATCTGTAAAACAGGTATAATGATGGTGCCTATTTCATGGGGATAACGTGAAGATTAAATGAGTTAAGATGTGTAAAACACTTAGAATAGTAGCTGAGATTTACATGGTAAGTGTTCAGTAAGTGCTAGTTTGTCCTTTTATTTATCCAGTAGTGTATCACCTTGTTAATTCTTCCTCAAAAATGTCTTGGTTATTGGTATATATTTTTTCGGTCAGATGAAATCTGTACTCAATTATTCAGTTTATATATATATATATATCTGATATTATTCCAGACACCTAATCAATCATTCTCTCCAGTACAATCTCACTAGGATATTGAGCTTATGCAATGGTAACAACCCCAGAATCTTAAAATAGTGAAGACTTATTTCTTACTCATGCCATTTTCCCAGTGGGGGTCGGTGAGGGGGCTGTGCTCCACTTTGCTTACACTTGAGATCTGTGCTTCAGTGACTGCAAAGGCAAGAAAAAGGAAGTGTGGCAACTCACCACCCCACCAAAAAAAACCAAAACTGGCTCTAAATCTTCTACCTGGAAATAAAATAGCAAAGCATGTCACATGGCTGTACATAGTGTCAAAGGGAAGTATCATCAATTCCTACCTTATATCTGAAGGAGAGCCAGGAACCAGATACAGTTATACCCCGAAAAGAACCTATCTGTGTTGATGCTTTTCCAAGATGCATGGGTTTATTTCTGGATTCTCCAAACAGAGGGATACAAAGTCAATATTCAGAAATCAAAGGCATTTTTATACACTAAAAATGAAATACCAGAATCAGAAATCAGGAAAAAAATCCCATTTGCTATAGCAACAAGAAAAATAAAGTACCTAGGAATAAACCTCACCAAGGAAGTAAAAGACCTATACTTAGAAAACTACACAACACTGAAGGAAAAAATTAAGGAAGACACAAACAAATGGAAGCATGTACCCTGTTCATAGAATGGAAGAATTAACATAATCAAAATGTCCATACTATGCAAAGCAATTTATAGATTCAAAGCAATTCCTATTAAAATACCAATGATATATTTCACAGATATAGAATAAACATTTCAAAAATTTATATGGAACCATAAATGACCCCAAAGAGCTGCAGCAATTTTGAGAAAGAAGAACAAGGTAGGAAGGATCACAATACCTAATATCAAACTGTATTACAAGGCCACTGTAATCAAAACAGTCTGGTACTGGCATAAGAACAGACACATAGACCAATGGAACAGATTAGAGAGCCCAGAAATAAACCTATGTCTCTATGGTCAATTAATATTCAACAAAGTGGGCAGAAGCATAGAATTGAGTAAAAATGGCCTCTTCAACACATGATGTTTTGGGAGATCAGGACAGCTACATGCAAAAAAATGAAACTTGATCACCAACTTACACCATACACCAAAATAAACTCAACATGGATAAAAGATTTAAATATAAGTCATGACATCATAAAAGTCCTAGAGGAGAATATAGGTGGAAAATCTCAGATATTCCACACAGCAATATTCTCACCAATATGTCCCCTAGAGTAAGGAACATAAAGGAAAGAATAAACAAATGGGACTTCATCAAAATAAAAAGCTTCTGCATGGCTAAAGTAAACGCAGCAAAATGAAAAGGGAACCCGTGGGGAACCTGTTCATGCGTGATATGGCCTGTGACTCAGCTCTGGGACTGAACGCAGTCCAGATTGCGTGCGGTGTGCAGATCACATCCGTGGATAGGTTTCCCGTGGGTAATCAGGCCTGCATTGTACCTAGGCTGCTTTAAAACTTGCTCTTGCAAAAACTCCCTCACCCAGGATGGAAACAGCAGAAGTTTACTGTGACTTGTGCTAGACTTCCCAAGCACGAATATAAACAGCCCAGCCTTCTTTCCTTTACATTTGTAAATGACCTTTCTCTTTGAAGCAACTGGCGACATTCTTTCCTCTGTTATCTGTAAAAGGTATCCACCCAAAGTGAACCTGTGCATAGTTCATGAGAACCATCCTGGAGTGACAATAAAAGCCTGTCCAGGCAAGGGGCAGGGGCCCTCTCTCTGTCTGTGGGAGAGCGGCCATGCAGGCCCTCTGTCTCAGGGAGAGAGTGGCCAGGCTGGCCCTCTGTCTCTGGGAGAGGGGCCACGCAGGCCCACTCTCTCACGGAGACAGTGGCCAGGCTGGCCCTCTCTCTTGTTCATTGAGAGATCGGCCACCCATCCCTTTTCTCCACCAGATTCCTTTAGTCCGTGTGAATTTGTTAGTTACTTGTCCGGGAATATAGGACAAGCATTCCACAACAACACGCGGTCCTGCTGGATCGGACCGTGACAGGAACCAACTGTATGGGAAAATATATTTGCAAATGACACTTCAGACAAGGGTTTGAGCTCCAAAATATATAAAGAACTAAAACCACTCCAGAAAGACAAACAACCCAATTATAAAATGGGCAAAGGACCTGAATAGATACTTCTCCAGGGCATACAGAGGCCCCAGAGACATACGAAAGGATTCTCAGCATCACTAGACATCAGAGATGCAAATTAAAACCACAATGAGATACCACTATACCCCAGTCAGAATGGCCATCATAAAGAAATCAACAAACAATAAGTGCTGGCGAGGCTGTGGAGACAGGGAACCCTAGTGCACTGTTGGTGGGAATGCAGACTGGTGCAGCCATTGTGGAAAACAGTATGGAATTTCCTCAGAAAAGTAAAAAGGGAACTGTGTTTTGAGCTGGCAATTCCACTGCTGGGATTATGCCCTAAGAACCTCAAATCACCAATTCAGAAGAACCTATGCACGCCAATGTTCATAGCAGCACAATTTACGATAGCCAAGTGCTGGAAGCAACCTAAGTGCCCATCAGTAAATGAATGGGTCAAAAGCCTATGGTACATTTACACAATGGAATACTATGCAGCAGAGAAAAAGAAGGCGCTCCTACCCTTCGTGACAGCATGCACGGAACTGGAGAGCATTATGCCACGTGAAACAAGCCAGGTGGTGAGAGAGAAATACCACATGATCTCACCTATAAGTGGAACATGATCAACAAAACAAACAAGCAAGCAAAATATAACCAGAGACATTGAAATAAAGAACACTCTGACAGTAACCAGAGGGGAAGAGGGAGAGGGATAATGGGGGAAAATAGGGGAAGGGCCGTCAAGGAACATGTATAAAGGACCCATGGACAAAGCCAAAGGGGGTAGGTTCGAGGGTGGGAGGTGGGGATGGGTAGGGCAGGGGAGCATGGTGGGGGGAAAATGGAGACAACTATACTTGAACAACAATTAAAAAATCATTATTAAAAAAAGATGTGGTACATATATGCAATGGAGTATTACTCAGCCATTAAAAGGAATAAAATCTTGCCATTTGTGACAAAAAAAAGAAAAAAAATCAGTTGATCATAGATGCGTGGGTTTATTTCTGGATTCTCAATTTTTTTAATTTATATGTCATCTTTATGCTAATACCACACTGTTTTGATTACTATAGCTTTGGTAATATATTTTGAAATCAGGAAGTGTGAATCCTCCAACATTGTTCTTTTTCAAGATTGTTTTGACTATTCCATGTCCCTTTGTAATTCCATATGAATTTTAGGTTTTTTTTGTCCATTTGTGCAAAAAAGGCTGTTGGAATTTTGATAGGAATTTCATGGAATCTGTAGATTCCTTTGGGGAGTATTATCATAATAATATTGTCTCCTAATCCATGCACAGAGTGTCTTTCCATTTATTTATGTCTTAAACTTCTTTCAACAATGTACTATAGTTTTCAGCGCACCAGTTTTACACCTCTCTGGTTAACTCTATTCCTTATTATTTTCATATTTTGATGGTATTGTAAGTGGACTTATTTTCTCGATTTTGTTTTCAGATCATTCATTGCAGTATGGAAAATTGAATTTTGTGCATTGATTTTTGTATTCTGCAACCTTGGTGAACTTATTACCTCTAATTTCTTTTTGTGTATATGTATTCTTTAGGGCTTTTTGTATATATTAGATTACATAATCTTAAAATATGTAGTTTTACCTCTTCTTTTTCAATCTGGATGCCTTTTTATTCTCTTTTTCTTATATAATTACTATGGCTAGAACTCCATACAATGCTGAATGGAAGGATTAAGCACAGGCATTTCTGGTCTTGCTCCTGATCTTAGGGGGAAAGCTTTCAGTCTTGCTGTGGGTTTTTCACAGATGTCCTTTATTAAGTTGAAGAAGTTCCCTTCATTCTCAGCTTGTTGAATATTTATCATGAAAGGGTGTTGGATTTTGCCAAATGCTTTTTTGTGTCTGATAGGATGGTTATGCGTTTCATTTGTCGATTTTCACCTGTTGAACCAACATTGCATTCCCAGGTTCTCATTTGGTCATGGTGTATAATCTTTTCTATAGGTTGCTGGTTTAAGCTTGGTAATATTTTTTTGTATCTATACTCTTAAGAGATACTGGTATATAGTTTGTTTTTCTTGTGATATCTTTATCTGATTTTGGTTTTATACGGCCTTAAGTACTCCCTTCTCTTCTACTTTTTGGAAAAGTGTGTAGTCTACTCAGTTTTAAAAGCAGCAGTCTTTCAGTGAATGAATATATTTAACTAGTTCTTTATCTATGGGCCTTTTTGCATATAACAATGCTACAGTGACCCTATCTATATAAACATGTACATCTGTAATTTTTACAGGGTGTATACATTTTATATTTTTAAATTATTTTGTAGAGAATAAAGTTTTTATTCACTCTCCAAGAAAGGAGAAGAGCATGGTGTAGAGATACACCAGCAAATTAATTAGTTTTTTAATCAAGGATGCACTTACTGATTTTAGAGAGAGGGGAAGGGAGGGAAACACTGATGCAAGAGAAAAACATCAACCAGTTGCCTGTTGCTTCACCCCAACTGGGGACTGAGCCAGCAACCCAGGCATGTGCCCTGAATGGGAATCAAACACACGACCTTTCCATTTATGGGATGATTCTCAACCAAATGAGCCACATTGGCCAGGGCAGGGTGTGTACATTTTATATTTTGATAGATATTGGTAGTCTGGTCTCTAAAACATTACAGGCTATTATTTTCATTTAAAAAAACCTTTGCCCTGGCCAGGTAGCTCAGTCGGTTAGCATGTTGTCCCAATACACCAAGGTTGTGGGTCTGATCCCTGATCAGGGCACATACAAGAAGCAACCAGTGAATGTATAAATAAGTGGAACAACAAATTGATGTTTCTCTCTCTCCTTTCTTTTCTCTCTCTAAAATCAATAAACAATAAAAATAAAGATACACAAACATCAGAAGAAACACGTGCTTACAGAAGTAAACCCTAAGAAGTCAGTGGTAGATTTATACTATATTTATTATATAAAATACAAGAAAGCTCAAAGTACAACATCGCCTATTTTGTTGCTTGAAGATATCTTCTCTGGTTTATTAATAGCAATGTTACCACAGCTGCAGGAAATTAAATCGAACCTTTAGAAGGTATCGCATGCGGACCTGGTTGGAGTTATACACAATAAATTCATTGTAGTTGAGGGTATAACCCTCTGGATTCAGAATTCCTGTGTCGTGTGCTGGTCCTAAGGGCACTGTACTCCCATTCCTGCCAAATGGAGGAGAATGTGTCAACATCTGCCTCTGTTCAGAAGCTGGCATAGAGAAAGTAGAGTCCTACTAGCAAAAAGGACTTTTCTGGTCCTGCAAGCTCTGAGTACTTACAGGGTGATGAAGCTCGCAGGACTGGGAGCCATCTTGCCCAGCCCTTTGGTGCTGTGTTTGCCCTGAAGTAATCCTTCTGCCTCTGGATTGGCCTCTAGTAGCTCATTACACTGACCTAGAGCTACCTGCAAAGACAAAGATCTTTGAATGCCCACATCCTGCTGAGAATTGGATGGCTCTAGAGCCAACAGAAAATCTCATCAGTCCTTTCTTCCCCTACAGCACAGAAATCTAATGCAGTGGAAATTGTACTTGGCTCCCCTCTTAAGTTCTCTGGCAGTCAAACTTTTCTTTGGAAAAATAGGAATAAAAAACTAGAGATCATAGATATGTTCCTGCCTTACCTCTGATAGGAGCAGTAGTCCAGTATCCTTTAGGCGAGAGGCAAAGCAGTAATTGGCACTCTTGGAAGACATGTCGGCAAAGTAGATTCCTTTTCCAAACTGAAATATATAAACAAACACCAAGGTCAGCTGCTTAACCTATTGTGTTAGAAGGGAGGCTCATGCCACTGACCCTGTGTTTCTATAATCTTAAACTCAACAGAGACCCTTTTCCATTTCCCCACATAATTATGTTCCAGAGAAGCTAGAAGCATTGGTGAACCTCTGCTTTCTGCGGGGAAAGAATGGATATATTCAGGAATTTAAATAAAGAGGGACACAGTAAAAAAGTGAACTAGTTTAATGTTTGGGGAGGGTACCACTAATCCTAATCTAGGGGGGAAAAAAGGAAAAAAAAGGACTGAGAAAATGATTGTATCCTTTTCACTTGTACCTCCTTCCAGGGTTCAATTCCTACTCACCATATAACCTGTGATGGGAGCCTCAGGTGGGGCAATTTGAAGCCCGTGGCTCAGGATTCCTACCCAGTTACTCAGCCTGGAACCATGCCATAGCAGCATCCTAAGGAAAAGCCATGATTATTGTAGTCTCTCTTGCTCTCCTGCAAACATAGGCTGTAAGCATAAAACAGCTGTCTCGGCCACCCTTCTCTTCAGTTCCGTAACTGCACTTCAGGCAAGGGAATGTCTTCGCAAACCCAAAGCTAAACTGAGACCTGTTATGAAGGTCCTCTCTGAAGGCTTCTTTCTCACCCTCCTTTTCTACTTCAAAAGCATCCAGCAAGGTCATGGTATAGTCACTATGTGTGGGAGCATGGGTAGACTGCAGGTACTGGGAGATCACCTGTGAAAAAGAATGAAAGAAATGGCCAATGTAGACTTTAAGAGACCAAGCTAAGCTGAAGAACTTGAGGTCCTCTGGTATAAATTGGCAGACCTTTCTGCTCCCCAAATGGTCTCACAAGGCAGTTAGAAAGAGCTCTACTTCCCCAAATTTCTAATAAATAGAAATTCTGCCCTATAGGAAAGTTTGCTCTTAACCAGAAGTAGCCAGAGAACAGAGGGGTGGGGAAGGGTAGGTCAAAGATATGAAAATAAATGATCCTTTATCTTACTTTGAACTCATAACTTTCATGGTCTAAAGGACTCAAGGCACAGTGTAGTTTTCTATAGTGTTGGTCCAATGGATGTTCTGGGTTTTGCAGCTCGGTCTTCACCAGCTTAATGGCAATTTCAATGTCTCCCAAAGCCTGACAAGATGAGATGTAGAATCAATATGGAAAGAACCTGGGCCAAGAGATTTAATACTTCCCAATCCACCAATCTCTCACCTCTAGTAGTTGTACTTTTTCTGACAGTTCTTTCTCTGTCCGGATCAGTGGAGGAGTACGGAGTCTGAGGACAGATGTGTAACCCATAATAAGTCTCTTATGTGTGGCACATGACTAAAAACAACTAAAGACAGGTCCTTTAGAAAGGGTATGAGAAAGTGAGGTTTTTCTTGAGGGAGGGAGGGGGGAAGGGAGGGAGAGATCTGTAAAGTGACTTTAACTTCCAAACATACAGAGATATGATGTATATACTCTGAGTAGGATAAAACAAACTATATTATATAGATTTTGACATTTGAGACTAGAGTTGAAATTCTTCTTTATGGGATGCCTTTTAAAAAATAAGATACATTGCCATCAATAAGGAATAGGTTTGGTATAGTCCTGTCTAGAAGCAGTAGACCACTCAGGGTTATTTCTAGTTCACAAAGCTCTATAAAGCAATAGAAGGAATAAATAAGCCCAAGAATACAGAATCAACAAGGATGAATTAATTTATAGACCTAATATTTGAGTTCACAGAAATGGTGTTAGTGTGGTTATAGTCATCTTAAAAAACAGGAAATAGGGGGTGATATGATTGAAGGTGTTTTACTTGTTGGTTGGATAGCGCAACCCATTCTCTCTTGAGTTGGTGACTACCACTTGGTCAGAGAATAGGATTGTAATCAGGCCAGGAGATTGCATTCCATATTTGTAAGCTGATTAATTAGGCTATCTATAAATCATTTTGGCTCTGTATCTATTCAAGATGATACAGAAATGAAAGATTAAGAAGATTATTATAGTTGCTGGAGTGATGCAAGGGATAAACTGGGTAGAAGACAAAGTGAAGCAGCAGTGCAGGCCGTACCCAAAGTCATGAGGGATCCTGGTGTAGAATTCATTGCACGCTTCCACGAGGGCTCGTCCTTGTTCGCCAGCCCGAATACAATCCTCAATCTTCTTAAGAGACTCGTAACCCGCCTTGATTTGTGCCACTGTCAGCTTCCCTGTAGACCCAGCAAGAGATCAGCTCCACAGCTGAAGTCCATCCTGTAAACTATTTCTGCCTGTGCAGCAGACTCTCACCTTCCGGCTTTCAGGATAGCTCCTCCCTCCACACAACCCCTCACCCCAAACCTCTTTTTCCTCATTACTATCAGCAAGGGTTCAGTCATGGCGGTGACGAACAGCCCTGTTAAAGGAGCTACAAAATAGGAAGACAGCACGTAGGATAAAACCTGAAGTCCTACCAAGTGGGGCTTTCTTGGTATCATATTTCATTTCTACCATCATTTCTTCCATGGCCTGGACATTACAGATCAACTTTATCAGCTCCTGTACACGAAGATTTAGCTGTGACTCTGGTTTCAGGGGGCACTTAAGAGATTCTTCTTTTTTCGTTTCCTCTTCATTCTACAGCCAAAAAATAAGTAAATACTAAAATCTAAAAGGATCTCTTTTAAGCTCCCTGCAAGGACTGGCTCTGTAATATCCCTGGCAGGTGAACATCAGACTCTGCTTGAACACAGGCCATTCCATTATTACCCTAGTTAGAGTACTCAATATGACGTCCACCTTCTAGTGCTACTCTGCCTCCCACAGTTAAACACTCAGAATAAGCCTAAAAGCCCTCCTGATATAATATCATCAAGTATGTAAGGCAGCTATTATGTCTTATCTTCTCATCTTAAAATGACTAAGATTTCCACCCTGGCTGGTGTGGCTCAGTGGTTTGAATGCCAGCCTACGAACCAAAGGGTCACTGGTTCAATTCTCAGTCAGGGCACATGCCTGGGTTACAGGCCAGGTCCCCAGTAGGGGACATGCGAGAGGCAACGATGCATTGATGTTTTTCTCCCTCTCTTTCTCCCTCCCTTCCCCTCTCTTTAAAAATAAATAAATAAAATCTTAAAAAAAAAAAGACTAAGATTTCTCCAGGACAGTTTTCAACATCCTGTTTGCACTTCAGCTTGATTACATTGTTTTTACTGTGGTATACAGGGTGGGGCAAAAGTAGGTTTACAGTTGTAAGTACATGAAACAGTTTATTGTTATATTATTATTTACTAATTACTATATTATTTTCCATATGAACAACTGTCAGCCTGCTTTGTTCCACCATATATAATCAGAAGTGAAGACAACTTTCAATGTAGTTTTATCCATTTGACTATTTATTACTCCTCTCTTGATTGATAGCCTTAAACTTCTGGAAACAGGACCTAAGATTGTATAAAAACTGTAGTAAATAACAGATACTAGAAGAGCACATTTATCCTCATTCTACAGCCCCTTGAAGATTACAAAGATGAGTGAAGGTTACTCCCGAGGGAACTGTAATCTTTTCTTAGGTAGGAAACAGCAAGACTCAAGATACTCTGGCCTATTCTGGTCTAGGACCTGACCTATGTCACTCTGCTGGACTTTACCCTGACTAAGAGGAAGCAGTTTTCCCCCTAAATGAATAGTCAGAGTTTACCTGTGTATTGGTGGAATAGTCCATTTGTACCATATCGTATTTTCCAGGCACCTTCTCAAACTTCTCACGATCCTCCCAATTGTTTTTTGTTTTGTCAAAGAATCTGTAGAGTACAAGGTGGTAAGAAAATCTTACCAATAAGGGTCTACTACTAGGGACAGGCTTACAATCGTTTCCTTAGAGCATCTCCAGATTTTATTTCCCACAACACAGCTCTTTTACACATCAACTTTCCATAAATTTGGATTCTAAATGAGGACCCTGAATAAATAGTTAAGCTCTGGAGGTGAAGGGAACCAAAAAAAATGGGGGGAAAGGACAGTTGGGCTTCCCAAAGGCCCCGGAACACCACAAAAGTCATTGGAGATGTAAGACACAAGACCCCTATGCAGTCCCCTTCTCTCAAAGAAACGTTTCTAGAGACTCCAGAAAGTTCTTCATCCACCCATACTAAAAGTATTGTTTTAAAAGTCTAACTGTATATTGTCATCCCAGTTTCCCCAAATTTCCTAATTATTGGTCATGTGCTAAATATCACATCACATAAATATCACATGTGCCAAATCACACTGATAAAAGTCTTAAAAATACATCCCAGAAGAAGAGTATTTGTTTTATACTTATTTCTTAGCACTCACTTATTCTGAAAGATTTCCTTGGCCTTGCTGAGGTCCCCTGAACAAGCCACCAAGTTGTGCTGCCCCATTTTCCCAACTGCAAAGTAAATGCCACACATAAGCTTGGTCCCCTAGTCCAAGAAGCATTCTCTAATAGCAACAAGCCAGCTGTCTAAGCTCTATGCTAAGCATCTAACAGGTGGGCAGGATGGGGAGAAGGAAAAGGAGAAACGCTTAGGGAATCTGCTTTATTGATGTTAGTTACCTGCTAACTGCCATAGTACCTGAGCAGCACTAGCAGGCCAATCACAGAGAGTTCTGACTCTCAACAGGCTGCTCATAGTTTTTCCAGTGGGAACTTCCTAATGAAAATGCCTGCCATTCTCCAATTACAGAAAGTACAATTTGATTCGTAAACCCTCCCAAGATTACAGAGCCTGCATTCCACCAAGGTTAACTCTCACTAAGTTGCTTCTGGCTTTCTGAATGAGAACTCAGAAAATCCGTAGAGCAGTTGTTACCTCGGCCCCATCTCATCCAAACACTGAAGTTCCTCTGGGCATCATCTTCCAGCAGCTGAATCAGGTAGTACTTGTTGTTGTTGAACTGGAGATTGGTCTATGATGAGTGAGACAAATATAAAACAACAGAGGTTTGCAAATAGAAGCTGCATAAACCAATGACTCTTCCTTGGTCAGAAGTGCCAGTAATTGCTGGGAGGAAAAGGAGAGCATGGGGCAAGGCAATCAGATTCCTGTAAGACTAAGGATTTAAGGAAGCATTAGGATTTCTGTATTAAAATTTGGATCCCTAGGAATTAAAACTGGAGCTTGGCAGCTTCCTAAAACATTCTACCCAACCTCAAATATCCTATATGAATGGCTCCTTCTGATTTTTTCCCTGTCTCAGCTCCCTCTATCTACACTTCTTAGGCCATAAGTGTTTTTCCAGCTCCCAAATCCATTCCCCATAATTAGTTTTCAAATGAAAATACTTTCGATGCCTCAGAGGTCTGTAACTATGAGGCTTGTTTGTTTAGACAATGTACTGTTTAATAGTTCTACTTACAGCTTTGTTGTGTCAGCTGCAGCAATTTGACAATGAGCTGAGAACAGGACAATGTTAGGAAGGGATAGAGGACATGCAGAAACCAGTGCCACATGGGTCCCATACCTAATCTGACATGACTTGGAGACATCCAGAGAAAATGTGATTAGTATCCTAAAAGAGGTATACTGTAAATAACTTACTCAGAGTGAAGAGAGGGAGTAGTCCATGATAAGGAATAGTAGCTTGAGCTATAAGGTCGAGTCCTGGTTATTCAGGCCCTCTTCTTTAAGTGAGCTGCCCCTTCCTACCTTCTGCCTGTTCACATTATAAACTGATAGGGTGTTAGAATAAAAAGGGGCCTTAATCCCTGGCCAGGTAGCTCAGTTGGTTAGAGCATTATCCTGATACACCAAGGTTGCAGGTTTGATCCCCAGTTAGAACACATACAAAAAAAGGGTCCATAAGATCTTTTCTATCTGCTTGTGATATATTATGTGAAAGAAGTAGTTATAAAGGAATACTAGGTAGCTGTTAAAATTATATATGTTGGATCAATAAGTTCAAATATGAAGATACATATTCAGGATATATAATTTAACCAGGCAAATGTATTATCTATTCAAAACAATAAATATAAACAAAGAAAAGGTTAATTAATAAGAAAAAATTAACAAATTTAACATAAAAATTTAAAACTTCAATAAGGGCAAAAAGTATAACATCAAGAAAATCAAAAGGTGATAGGTAAACATGGCTTTCCTCCTCACACAATCACATCAAAATTACAACTAAAATAAAGAACAACCATCACTCAAAACTGTCAGAAATCAAGGTGAATGGAAGTCTGACAACTACGGATTTAAAGAAACCACATGCATCCAGACTGGTAAGAGAGGCGGATATGCAGAATGGGCTGGTCCCATATCCTTATGTGGTGGATAAAAATTGGGAGGGATATCTTGGGAGCGAGGAGTCCCAGCCCCACACCATGTCCCCAGCCCAGGTTTCCAGGAACAGAAAAATAAGTCCCCATAACTTTTGGCTCCAAAAATCAATGGAGATTGAGTTGATGGAAGAAACTTCTAGAGTCCCAAGCATTTCCTCTTAAAAACCTGCACACACACATACTCAGACTCATCCCTCTGAGCTCTAGCATCAGGGTACAACTTGACAGGCACCAGTGGCATATGCGGAGGAACTGAAGTATCTGGCATCAAGGTCGGAGCTGAGGAACAGCTTTCTCCCAGACAGAAAGGTGGGCAGAGGTCATTATCCCTTTTCTCAGCCCAACCAACAGAGCCACAAAGCTGGCAGGAGGATGCCATATCTGAGACTCCATCAATGTGGCTACCACTGTTTGCCCCACTCTGGAGATCCCCTGAGACTCTGTCACACTCAACTTATAGGCCCATCCAAACTGTTAACTGTGACTTTTCCATACAAGTGGCCGTTCTTGGCTCATGCTTCACAACTTCCTAAATTCTATCAAACAAGCAACAGCCAGCCTCAGTGAGTCCTCAGTCCTCATACCACTTGCTAAGAGGCCCTCGGCCTGGCCCTAGCAGCAGCCAGCCTAGATTCACAGCTTGGCTTTGCCTGGGAATCTCCAAGGCCAGAATAAGTAGCAGCCATCTCACATTGCTTTATAGCTCAGGGAGGGTGGCCTCAGATAGAACACGGGTGGGGGCTGACCTTTATTTATACCACCTGGGAAACCCCAGGGCCCATGCACTCAGGAGATAGCTACAGACCATGTCAGAACACTACCACCCTGGCCCTGCACAGCCAATCCTCCACGAAGAGCAGAGGTTGGTGGACAGTGGTCACAGCCAGTCCTTGCAACTGACTGACCTAGGTAAATCCCTCCCATTGACCTATCAACAGTAATCAAGGCTCAACTACAAGAGGAAGGTATACTCAGCCCAAGCAAAGGGTGCACCTTGAGTACCCAGCTTGGGTCATAGGGGAGGCTCTGCCACTGGACCCTATAGGACACCTACTACATTAGGCCACACTACCAAGACATGGAGTCATAGCAACTCTACCTAACACATAGAAACCATAGAAACAAACACAGGGAGGCTTCCAAAATAAGGAGACAAGGAAACATGACCCAAATGAAAGTACAGATCAAAACTCCAGAAAAAGAACTAAGCAAAATGAAGATAAGCAATCTATCAGATGCAGAGTTCAGCACGCTTGTTATAAGGATGCTCAAAGAACTTAGTGAGGACCTCAGAGGCATAAAAAAGATCCAGTCAGAAATGAAGATACACTAATTAAAATAAAGAACAATTTACAGGGAAACAACAGTAGAGTGGATGAAGCTGAGAATCAAATTAATGATTTGAAACATAAGGAAGCAAAAAACAACCTATTAGAACAACAAGAAGAAAACAGAATTCAAAAACTGAGGCTAGTGTAAGCAGCCTCTGGAACAACTTCAAGCATTCCAACATTCACATCATAGGGATGCTAGAAGTAGAAGAGAAAGAGCAAGAAATTGGAAATCTATTTGAAAGAAATAATGAAAGAAAAATTCCCTAGTTTGGTAGAGGAAATAGACATGCAAATCCAGGAAGCACAGAGAGTCCCAAACAAGATGGATGCAAAAGGCCCACTCCAACACATATCATAATTGAAATGCTAAAGCTTAAGGACAAAGAGAATCTTAAAAGCACCAAGAGAAAAGAAGTTAATTATCTACAGGGGAGTTCCCATAAGACTGTCAGCTGATTTCTCAAAAGAAAATTTTCAGGCTAGAAGGGATTGGCAAGAAATATTCAAAGTCATGAAAAGCAGGACCAACAGTCAAGATTTCTCTACCCAGCAAAGGGACCATTTAGAATCAAAGGACAGATGAGCATCACAGACAAGAAAAAACTAAAGGAGTTCATCATCACCAAACCATTATTATATAACATTTTAAACCATTAAAATATTAAAGAGACTTATTTAAGAAAAAGATCAAAACTATGAACAAGAAAATGGTAATAAATACATATCTATCAACAATTGAATCTAAAAAACAAACTAAGCAAGCAACAGAGACAGAGTCATGGACACAGAGAGCATTTTGATGGTTGCCTGATGGGACGGGGGGTTATGGGAATGGGTGAAGAAGTGAGAGTATTAAGAAGTACAAACAGCCCTGGCTGGCGTGGCTCAGTGGATTGAGAACCAAATGGCCTGTGAACCAAAGGGTTGCTGGTTATAGAATGGGTTCTCTCCTTACCTGATTTAGCATGACATCATACACATCATTCCCTTCACAGTAGATATGGGCCTAGAGAGAAAAGAAAAAACTGACATTTGTATAGTCTTGATGAGATCCTAAGTGAGGCTCTAAATATTCTCATGTCTCAAAGTGTCATTTTCCAGCACTACCAACATCCATCTTGCAAGGAGAGAAATGCAAAAGTATGTTCTTTCACATATAAGCTGTCACTCCTATAATAAAAAACATGTTGCCTTTTTGTAATTACAAAAACACAAATAATTCTAAGTCAGTTAAAGAAAACCTGCCCTTCCCTTGGCCGGTGTGGCTCAGTTGGTTGGGACGTTTCCCATAAACTGAAGGGTCACCGGTTGGATTCACAGTTGAGGTGTGCCTGGGTTGCGGGTTTGGTCCCTAGTCCAGGGTGCGTGCAAGAGATAGCCAATCAATGTTTCTCTCACATGGGTGTTTCTCTCTCTCTCTCAGTCCCTTCCCCCCTCTCTAAAATCAATAAGCATGTCTTCGGGTAAGGATGAAATACATAAATAAATAAATAAAAGAGATCTTGACTTAAAAAAAAAAAAGAAAACCTGCCCTTTTGTATTCTTCAAATCCTTTCCCTATTCATCGGTAACCCATGCCATACCAGGGCATAGTTCCTCATTTCTTCCTTGATAATGATATAATTTTCTAATTGAGAAAGAGAATGAGGTACGGAAAGCTGATGACAACCCCAGAAATTAACCATGTTAAAAACACCCTGATTATGAACCCCTAACCTGATCACTCCTATCTCTTAGCCTTACAGAAAATGAATCACTAGCAATATTTTGGCGAGGATTTACAAAATAAATACTAGCAATGTTCCAGATGAGAGTCCCAATAACTACAGAACACTGGTCTCTGAGAAATCAATGAGTTCAGGAGTCTCTCACCTTCCCCACCTTGGAGGTGCACTCTGGGTCCACAGGAGCTTTGCCCTTTAACAGCAAGGTCTTCACAGACTCTGAGGAAAGGCAGACATGTGCTATGTCTACTTGTATGGGAATCAAGTTAGAAACCTGTCATAATTAACTTCGCCCTTCCCAAGCAATCCTCATCTGCCCAGCCTCAGTCTGTTTCAAATCATGAAACTGGAGGTTCCAAGAAAGTGGTATGCCCGAAAGATATAAAGTTATTGTGGTTTCAAGAAGGAAGAAATAAGAGTTGAATGAGCAAGATATCCCCCACCCTTACCCCTTCTAGAGACCTTCTTGCTGGCCCACGTCCTCTCTGGCCTACCACACTAGGCTGACCTTGCTTGTCTTCTGATCTGTCCTTATCAGCCTTTCCTCCAGCCACAGGCTCCTTTTTCACCCCGTGCCTCTGGCAATTTCGAGTTTTCTTGGCAGAAGGAGGGTCATCTGTAACCGTACTGTCAGTTTTATTTGATGCTATAGAAGCTAAGGGCAAGGATGGGTATACAAAAAACAAAACAAAGAATGAGTACGCAGTAAATATAATCCTACTTTGGAAAAACACCATCTTTTTAAAGAAATGGTTTAGGATGGTTACGTAAGTTTAAAAAGAAATGACAACAACTCTTAATAACAGTCTAAGTGATTGCTTCCTAAAATACCATTCTAGCCAAAAAATAAATAAAAAAGAAAAGAAAAGAAAATGAAAGGCTCTTTGAGGAAGACGTGCTTGCAGCTGCAGGAGAGCTCCATCCTGCCCGCTCCTGACTCACTGCTGTTGGCTCTAAAAAAGGAAAAGGTCCATCAAGAAGCCCTGCTGCAGCCATGGGTTTTACAGGTACCAGAAAGACACCTGTGGAACCAGAGGAGGTGATTCACGGAAAAAGAATTACTCTCCAACCAGCTGCAAGGTAAAGCCTTTGGAGAAGGTGTGTGCTGACTTGATCAGAGGTGCACAGGAAAAGAAATCTCAAAGGCAAAAGACCAGTGTGGATGTCTACCAAGACTCTGAGAACCACTACAAGACAACCTCCCTGTGGGGAGGGCTCTAAGACTTGGGATTGGTTTCAGATGAGGATCCACAATCAACTCATTGACTTGCACAGCCTTTCAGAGATTGTTGAACAGATTACTTTCATCAGTACTGAGCCAGGAGTCAAGGTTGAAGTCACCATTGCAGATACTTTTTAATAAATTGACTGTCAGCTGTTAAAAAAAAAAAAAGAAGTAAAACGGAGCCTCAGGGCTCTTGTGAGTTCATAGTTTGAGGCCTGAGTCTCATGTCCCGCTTATCTGTTTTGTTTACCTGTGTCCCTCAACCCCCCAAACTACCCATGCTAGTATGAGATAATGGCCAGGGAGAGTGCTGTAGAGTCTTGTGTGTAGAGCTTAGAGCCCAGCTCTGTCTTTAGCTGTGGAACCTGGCAGAACTTATTTCATCTCCGTACTTCGGTTGCCCCAACTGTAAAATCCACAGGATGCCAACAATACTGAATCCGTAGGATGGACCGGTGCATTTAAGAACATGTATTCAATAATACAGAGAATAGATACCTCATCAATTCTAAGACTTGCATTTTACTATCTCTGAAACCTGGATGCATCTTACAATGGATGACATGTAAGCAATGAATCACGTTTTAACTGGAAGCGTTTTTCCTTTCTTAGTGGCACGTAAAACAATGATGCTCCTTACAATTAATTTAATTGGATGACATTAAAGGTATACAATAGTGCTGGCACTGTGTTAGTTGTTACAGGTCCACAATTCTGTAATCCCAAAACCCCTGAAAAGCGAAATCTTGTAAAGTATTTACAAAACTAGTATTTCCAAGTTAGTACTACCAAAACTAGCTTGTCAAGCCAAGCGTGGGTCAGGGTGGGACCATAAGGTACGAGAGGGGAGGGGCTAGAGTACAGGCCGCCGTTCTTTTTTTCCGACTTCCCGCCCCCAGCATTCTGTCCCCCAACAATGAATTCCGAACCTCGCGCCCGACTGCTGCTAGTCCCCCGCCGCCGCCGCGCCGCCATAGAGCCCGAATGTTGACGTCAACAACCCTCTCCCAGGATTCGCCCGTCTAGAGTCAAAAGGCGGGAATACACAGCGCCCGCTGACGGGCGAGACGGTGTCCGCAAAGGACAGTGGAAGCACGCCTCGTGGTATTTGCATGTCGCTATGTGTTGTGGGAAGTCACCCTAACTGTAAAAGGTCCTTAGGAGTTGGTCTCATATATTTTCCAGCATTACAAACTTCCCTTCCATAGGGCGGAGGGAAGCTCATCGCTGGGGCTACGAGCTGAGTGCGTTTCGTCACTCTACCACGTGTTCCTTGGGAAGGTCTGAGACAAGGGCCTACAGCGGCCCCAACAGGGCTCTCCCTGAGTTGCGGGGAGGTGAGTTCCCAGAAAGCGGGTCTCCGCGCGAGGGCAGACTGGGCAGGAGATGCCACGGACCCTCCCCAGTGGGAGGGCCTGGCGGATGCCCCCCTTGCCGGAGCTTGGAACAGACTCACGGCCAGCTAAGTGAGTTCAATGGCTGAGGTGAGGCACCCCCAAAGGGGGCCTCATAACCCAATTCAGACTACTCTTCCTCCGTCCTCTTTTGCTTTAACCCAAAAGTAATCAAATTGTAATAGGGCATATAGTTATCCATTTTACTTTTTACTCTTTCCTGTTTTCCTGTAAAAAAATGGAAACATATTAAGGAAAAATGATAAGTTAATCAAAATAAAGATAACTAAAGAGTTAGCCGTGAGATGAAGCTAGCGGGGTTATGAGAACAAGAGGCAATATATAATAAAGCATCTATCAAGACCTAGTTTCAACCCAGGCCTGTAGAATGAAAAGGCTGTCTTTGAGCACACAATTACAGTACAGAGAGTATCATTTAACAATGATGCAAGGAGTACAATTTATCAAACAGTTCAATCAACACAGGGTGGGGGCTACTGGCTCTGCTGGCCGTTCGGAGCCCAAAAATACATTATGTTCTGCAATCAATTTCAAATCTCAAGCAGCAAAAATCCAAATGTTTGGCCACAATTTATGATATTAAAGTTCTTACAGGTCCTCAGTAGGTCTTACTATTGTTACTGCATGGGGTCTGGGTCTGGAGTGGGTCTGCCACGGGCCCATGGGTAATGTGTGGGTTCTTGACTTCCTGCAGGAAAGATTTCGCAAGAGTCCAGGTGACTTTGAGAGTATGTTTAATAAAGCTAGGGACAGTGAAACAAAGGAAAGGCTTGAGATAGAAGCGTAAGGAGAGAGCCTAGGCAGGGCTGTTTTGGCTAAGAAATAGAAGTTATAGTAAAAGAAATAAGCTCACTGGGAAGTCAGAGAAAAGGGGGGCGTTGGAGGCAGGTTCAGGGGGTAAGCCCGGGATGAGCTGCCACTGCCTGCTGTTCCCCTGGTTGCAAGTCTTGTGTGGACCCCTAGAGTTTAGGAGAAGGAAAGTAAAAAGTTTATGCCTGAGAAGGGACATGGGCATTACCTAGAGTGAGCCCACACTGGGTCTTTGTTTTGAGGGTTTTTTTCTTCTGCAAGCAAGAATCTTAGGGGGGGGGAGTTTAGCAGAATATTCATCAACTTTGTAGGTGCATTTTTAATATGCTGATGTATCAAAATGAGTGTATAGGGAAATTTAGGAGAGGCATGCCTGTGGAGAAGGGAATAGTGGAGGCTTGCTTCTGGGAGGGAGAGCATGCTGCTCAGGCTTTTTATCTTTCTTTGGCCTGTTGAAATTCTCGGGGAAGTCTCAGGGCAGGGTCTTAACATGAGCTTTTCAGGTGTGTCCTTCAATATGCTGATTCGTCAAAATGTGTGTAAAGGGATTAGGGTTATTTATGTTTTTTGTGGTTAGTTTTATTTTTAAAGAACATGATTGAAGAGGGACCGGGACCAAGGCTGGTCTGCCCCAAGACAGTCCAGAATGTGTAAACCATTTGCTCCTAAGTGTCCTTCTTAGGGAAGATAAAATCTTGTGATTCATTAGGGGACTTTAAATTACCAAATTGTTTGGCCTTGTTTAATTATTTTGTCTCAGTCCCCCTTATTCCACTTGCCCTAGCTTCTCACTATCCTGCCTCACTATCACCATGATTCAGAGGAGAAAACTGAGTCTTAGAGAGTTTAAGAAATTTACTGCAGATTGTGTGGCTAGAAAGTATCCTGGAAATGATCACAATTCACATGAAACCCATCCCAGAATATCCTTGTGCAGCTGCTTGAAATAGAGGTTTTCATTTGCTGCTGTAAGGGAGAAAACAGTTTTCTTCAACCCCTTTAAGTTCCTTGGCTGGGCTTGAATATTAAACTGACAAAGACAGATTAACAGGAGAAAAGCCTACAAATTGTATTGAACTTTTGTGCAGACATGGGAGACTTCACAAGAGAATGGAAACCCAAAGAAGTGTCTAGAGCAGGAAGTATTTATATCTGTCAGACAACAATGAATTTGTAAAAAATTGACCAGTCAAAGGGGTTTGAGCTAGGGGTAAATAAATGGTGGAAAAGTAACTGGAAAGAAAAGGGTTAGTTTAATAAGGTTTGTTTATAAAGCTAAATTTTACTTCAAAACTAAGCCTTTAACCACTCATCTTTTATCTACTAAGCCTGTTAACTGGAATGATACTTGAACTGATCTAGACTGTTTGTAATGGAACCTTACTTAAGTTACCTTGCATAAATTAACCATGTTGAGATCACAAAGGATAAGATATCCTAAAGGAACAAAAATTATTTTCAGTAGGCCCATCTAAACAAGAATGTACATAAGTAGCCTGAGTTAGCTGTGTTTGCTTGTGCTAGATTCATTAACTCAAAAGAAAACTTTATTTAAAAAGTTCAACCTACAACAGTGCAGATAACATCAATGGTTCATTAACACACAATGAGGGGTTTGGGTTATTTCCATACCTTTGAAGGTAGAGGAGGGAATCTGCCTTTACTCATTAGCCAATCAGGCTCTGAGGCCACTTCTTAAAGCCACTTCCTGTTTCTCAGCTTTCTCTCTCTCTCCAGTTAGTGGTGGTGTGGTAAGTGCACTTACTTTTGTCCCCTAATTGTTTTGAATTTATCTTTCATTTGAGCCATTTGTCCTGGTGGCACAAGCTAAAATGTGCCACCCTTTATCTCAAGCCAGCATTGGGGGGTATGTGTTAGTCATAAGGCAATTAAGTTTGGCTGGTGAAAACTGGAGCCAGGCAGTGAAATGCTCTGCCTGGCTTGGTTCCACGTGGGCTCCTGCAATACTGGGTCTCCCTTTCTTGCCGAGACCTGGTGATCTACGAACAATAGACTGCTCCATGTACACAGTGCATGTGTTCCTGGATAACGCCTGGGTTCACTTTACTTGATGGGAAAAGTATTATTAGCCTAGCCCTGTTTTGAATTATATCTCCCGGAGTGAGAGGGTAGATCTTGGGAAGACTTCAGACCAGTCCATTTTAATTCTTCTGTGTCTGCAGGGCCCAGCTCCTTACTGGGCTTGCGGAAGCTGCAGGGGATGTTGTCTTTGTTCAGAGCCTTCCAGTTTTCTTAGAAAGACTAAGCAGCAAACTCTGAAGTCAGAGCTCCCAGTTTTAATGTGAGGGTACCCTAAAAAGCTCAAGATATACTCAAAAAGGTCAGGGGCCTTAGCTTAGTGCAAGGCTAAATCAAATTCCAGTGCTTCAGTTACCATTCCAGTGACCTTTGGTGAGTCAGTGAACTGTTCTGAGGCTCAGCTTTTGAAGATCAAAATGTATGAAGGCCAGGCGTTAGTTGGTGTATAATTAATGTTAGGTAACTTTTAAAGGTAAGTGATGCACTTATTTAGTATGTCTTTTTTCTCATAAATAGTTTTGCCGAGTGACCTTGAGTGTAATTTCACCTGATTCCCATTTTTCTCTTTAATATACGTTAGTTTGAATAAAAATGTTTGTGTTTGTTACCCTTATAGGCAGAAGGTATGAGAAAGATGTAAACTAGTGTATCAAATGTAATAATAGCTAGTTGTAGGCCTCTCATAATTTTTATCATTCTCAAGCTTTATTAAATTAATGTGATTTTTTGAACAGGCAATACATTCACGTGGTTCAAAATGGATCAAAGTATATTCAAATGAAGTCTGCTAAACCCTCTGATCCCCTCCCCAATAAGTGTTAGCACTTTCCTGTATATCCTTCCTGAGCTATTTTATACAGATATAAGCAAATATGTGCACTACCCTTTCCTCTTCTACATACATACTCTGCCATGTACCTTACTTTTTCTAAGATTTCCAAATGAGTAAATAAAGAGCAACCACATTCTTTATAATGGTTTACGTAGTCATCTAATGTATTTATATAACCATAATTTATTTAATCTTTATTGTTGGACATTTAAGTAGTTTACAGTCTTGTTATTTCCTCCAAAATGAATAGTCTTATACATAAGTCAGTTGTTATATATGACATTTCAGTTGGGTTTTGATATATGGGGTCTGGCAGAAGTAAGGCCTTCTTGAGTGTGGTTGGTAGGGTAATAATATGGGTGTAATAATTTATAGTTTTAATTTGAACGTTTCACCTAAAATGTCATATGGTGTGCTTGAGTGTGATATCATTATGTTACAGAATCACATGCTTACGACTGTAATAAAAAGGAGGCATTATTTGTGCCGGATGCTATATACTTGTTTGTAAGGACTCTTTAGTGTATAGTGCTTTCTTTTCCTTATATTTATTTTGTATACACAGTGATGACTAGAAACAAACCAACACCATAAATATCTTGATTGAGCAATAAAGAATTTTCTATTAAAAGCAACACTATGCTGATGGCTTTTATGTGAGTACCTCTTTGCCCATTTCAGTTTAAGGGATCTAATGCTGAGAAGGAACAACATTAACCAGAGAAACCACGTGGTCTTTGTATTCACAGGGGCAGAAAGGAACATGCTTTCAGTGCTTACATAGCAAAATGTGTGCTGATAACCTTCCTGAAATTATGGTGTTGAGTGAGTAAATTCATATCTTAACATTATTAGGAAAAACAGAAATGTTTTTTGGGGATATAAACATGCAAAAAAAAAAAAAAATGGAAGCCTCTGGGAATTCCTCCAAAGCTATTTTTAAAGTCTTAGAAGGCTAAGATCATGTCTTGTGAAACATCTAGTTTTTCAGTTAGGAAGCTTTGCCAATGGGGAGAAAAATTAGTTTCTTTCTGGTAGAAGTATGATTTTGTTGTTAAGTAACTTTCCATAGAACCCACTGGAGTCTTCACTATTAAGTAGGGAATGAGGGAAAGGAGGAAGTAAATTTGTTTTTCTTAAAAGATGCCAAATCTTAGATTTGGAAGGGACCTTATGAGTGTATGAATGACTTTCCTGGCTTCAAGATTGTTATGAAAAATGTGATTTTTTTAGGCAGAATATCTGCATTTCTACTTATTAGGTGGTTGAGCTTGGACACTTGATAGAAACAACATATTAAAGTATTTATATTTTACCTCATTTAATCTTCATAACAATTATAAGAGGTAGGTGGTATTTGTCTTCATTTTGTAGTCAGGGTATCTGAGGCTTAGAGAAGTTGTGTAACTTGCCCAAAGTCACAGCAAATAAATATATAGGGGACCCAAGATTCAAATCCAGTTCTGTCCAACTTAAATCCATTATCTTGATCACTGAGCTAAGTGACCTGCCATTAAGTCTCTAACCTTGCTTACATTATTTGTACAATGGAGATGACATAGTACTTGTAAAATTAGGTAATATATGAAAAGTGCTTTATATATTCTAAGATAGGCAAAGTATGAAGTAGATAAAATATCAAGTTAACAGAGTAGAAGGCTTTACTTCTCTTGCATCCTGATTTCAAGTTACATTAACTCCTGCTGTTTTGCCCCAAAGCATTTCATTTATTCCACCAGCAATGTGACTGGTTGAAATGGTGGTCTTTGGGGTGAACTACATGGGTTAGTCATGTTTCTAATCTTAATACTTTTATTTCACATATGCTCTGAGTGAATTTGTCCTGCACTGAAAGGTTAAAACAATCACTGTTCTTGGCTAAAATAGCTGACAGTGGCTGGGGAACCAAACTTGGGAGTGTTCTATAGAGCTATCTCTGAAAGAGAATTATGCCAAGCAACCAATTTAGCATATACTTCCTCTACAAAGTTTTGTATTTTCCTTTGCTTCAGGTTAAAGATGGAATCCGCTGAAGAGGAAAGACCAGGATCTTCAGCACTCTCTGTGCTAGCCCAGAAGTGGCACTGTGAAAGCCTCTATGTAACATCTGTCTGCTACAGACCCCTTAAAAATCAAGTGGACTTGGATTTGGACATTCTCAGTAGGAATAGTTACAGGTTGATGTAACCATAAAGGCAAGTACTTCAATTCTGACCAAGATGTGATGCCTTAAAGTGTTGTCTGTCACAGGAACATGTATCTTTTCTATCTAAAATAGATAGGAGGTTCTTTGAGTTACTGTACTAACCCAAATTGCTAGACACACAGTAGGCACTGAGTGGTAGTATAATAGAACAGAAGCATCAGTTGATTTAGTATTAACAGTTTTTAGTTTGTATCAGGCCTTCATGAATCATCTGTTCATGTAAAATGAACCCTTTGGCCATAAGCACCAGTACTTTGAACCACTTCCCACAGGAAACAAAATGAGTGGGTCATTATTTATGGGGTATTTACAAAATATTTACCATATTTTGCCGCATATAAGTGCATCCATGTTTTTTGGCCCAAACTCAGGAAAAAAACCTTTTGTTTTAATTTTCCATTCAATTATTTATTTATATTTAGAAACAAAACTGATTATTGTATTCCAGGGTAGTATTTTGCATATAGATACCATTATTGCTTTCTAGAATTACACTTTTAATGCACAAGTATAAATAAAATAATTAACATTTACATAGGTATGGAATTAGTACCACCCATGTATAATGCACATCTTTATTTTTCCCTCAAAAATTTGGGCAAAAAAGTGCAGATTTCACATGGCACAATGTGGTACTTTATACTAATGCTCAGTAAACATGAAGTGGCCTTATGTGGTAGAATGACACTTGCTGAACCATGACTCAAGTCCTGCGTGGAGCATCACACTTTGGGAAGGGCAACAGGATTTATGTGCTAGGCTTTGCACTATGTGCTAAGACCCCTTTGCAATCTGGGTTTTGTTTGTGAGATGAGACAAATAGAGAAGTTGCACCTTTAAATCTATAATTATTCTTCTGCAAGATATATTTGGATTATGGAGTTTTGAGGTAGACATTAAAGCTATAGAGACCTCTGACTTCATGTCTTGCTTCCTGTCTTGCCCCCCTTAGGCAATCTCAAATGCTGCTGATCTGAAAATATTTTATAAAATGAAAGCATTCTGAAGTACTTGCAACACCTCAGTTTCTTTCCAACCCACAGCATGTTATTGCATTCCGAAGCAAACCATCTTCTGTAGCTTTGCTTCTTATGTCACGCTGAAGTGAAAATAGGGAGTTTTGACAGAACTGGATTTAAATCCTAGCTTTTAATATCTAAGTGACATTAGAAAATTTATTTAACTTTTCTGAGCCTCAAATTTTCCTGTAAAGATAGGTCATTGTGAAGTTTGAGTAAAACAATTTCTATAGTTTTATCAGCTTATTTTAGTCATACCTACCATTCAAGGCACCGCTTTTCTGTGATGGAAATGTTCTATATTTGTAATGTCCAATATGGTAGCCATTATTAGCCAAATGTGGATATTAAACAAATAAAAAATGGCTGTGGCTGAAGAATTTTTATAAATTTTCTAAAAAAGATTTTATTAATATATTTTTAGAGAGGGAGAAGGAGGGAGAAAGAGAGGGAGAGAAACATCAATGTGTGGTTGCCTCTCAAGAGCCCTCTACTGGGGACCTGGTCTGCAACCCAGGCGTGTGCACTGACTGGGAATCAAACTGGCGACCCTCTGGTTCACAGGCTGGCACTCAGTCCACTTAGCCACACCAGCCAGGGCAAGAATTTTATTTTTAATTGAATTTTAATTTACATGGTTGTGTGTGGTATAACCTACCAGACAGTGCAATTTTAAAACATTGAGAAGTAAGTGATACAATATTAGTTTCAGGTGTATGACATGATTCAATATTTGTATATATTGCAAAATGATCATCTCATTAAATCTGGTTCAGATCCATCACTACATCTAGTTAATTTTCTTGTGATGAGAACTTTTAAAATCTACTCTCAGTAACTTTCGAATATACAATACAGTATTTTAAGTGCAATTTTAAGGCTCATTTAAGACCTATATTTTTCTTCATGCAGTCTTCCTTGCCCAATGATTCTTTCCTGACAGTACTTGGTCTCTCTACCACTTACTTGGTACTTGCCATGGACATTAATTTTCATGAGTCCTGTTTTTCCAGCGAGATTATATTTGAGGTTATGAAGTTTTATTTATTTTTTTTTAATTTATTTTTAAATATTTTATTTATTTATTTATAGAGAGAAGGGGAGGGAGGGAGAAAGAGAGGAAACATCGATTGGTTGCCTGTCCATCGGGGACCTGGACCGCAGCCCAGGCCTGTGCCTTGACCTTAATTGAACCAAAGTTCACAGGACGATGCCCAACCCACTGAGCCATACCAGTCAGGGCAAGGTTCTGAAGTTTTTTATCTCCACAATGTTGCGTGAAAAGGAACATGATAAAAATATAATTGTAGTAGTTTTAGTTAATAAGTTTTAAATGATCATTAAGTATAAGGGAAAAAAATTCTGGTTAGTAATTAGGTGAAGAATAGGGAACAGTCTGAAGGTGGCCTGCTATGATGAACTTTGTGCCCAGCCTGTTTCACTTTCAAGTTCAGGAAACACTCAAGCTCTGGAAGAGGAAATTAAAATTTCTTATATTGCCATCTTGTGGCCAACTTGGGCTCCAAGTGATACAAATTCAATTTTGCGATGTCAAGGGAAGGTTTTCTTTAGTTTATTGTGAGGGTAAGTTCATCAATAATAAAGGTCAAATATAATCAATTTTTGGCTCAAATGAAATTGCAATGTGCTTTGAAAAAACTGACTATTTTGGATTATTTTCTCGTTTGTCTGAATCTTAGCTTCTCCCCTCCACCCCTGCACCACACACACACTTTTAAAAGGGTTTTTGTGAATTTGATGACTGGTTACATGTGTTCTGCAGTCACATACCTGTAGAGTTGACAGGCTGGCAGTAACCCATGCCACTGATGCCTCATCTCCCTGCGTTTGTTCCCGTGGCTGCCTAGCTCTGCAGCCAGCACACGCCTCCACACCTGCTCTCTTGTGAGATTGTTGACTGTTATAACCTTTCGGAGGTTGGTTAGACTTATGATACAGTTTTGCCCAAACTTTTAAATTTATAGAAAAAAGCTGAGCTTGTGTAGAAGTTCTGGCCTAATCTAATACTGATTTGGGCATTTGATGTCATTTTGCAAATAGATGGGTCCATTTATATTACTGAATGGGAATTCAAATAAAGAATGAACAATTTTCCTTTGAGGTTAATTTTCCTTGTATGGGAATGGAGTAGGCTGGTGTGCATTCAAGTCTTGTAATCATAACCTTTATGTATTTTTTAATTTTTTATTTTGCACAGATGAGGCTAGGTAGTTGATAGATCCTACAGTTCAACTCTGTTCCTAGATACACTAGAAGATAGATTCATCTGATACCAGAGGTAAGTGTGAAAGAAAAACCTTCATTTTTACCTCATTTGGATTTCCAACCACCTAACAAGTTTTAGGGTTCAGTGTTCTTAGTGGCTGAAATTTGGTAGTTGAAAAGCCTTAGTTCTAACCTTAACAGGGTTGTTCTGGTTTAGGGATGAGGAGTGGTGTGTTGGTTTGCCCTTCACCAGTCATTTACAGTTTGCTGTGATGAAATGCATGTTAAGTCCGTGTTTCAGCTGATCATCCTGATTAAACACATGCTCTGAGCAGACTAAAGCTAGGGCAAACACTTGAACTGTATTCTGTTTCTTGGAATGCTTACTGGGATTTATCCCATGATCCTAAGTAACTCTAAAGCTTTATAAATTTGATGCTACAACACTTTGTTGTGCTTTGATCTTTTGACCAAAAAATCTTTTTTGAGATAAATAGAATTAGGGTCAAGAATCTTTCATCAAAAAATTCAAACAGTACAGCCTTGGCTGATTTGGTTAGTGGATTGAGTATTGGCCTGTGAACCAAAAGTTTGTTGGTTCAATTCCCAGTCAGGGCACATACTTGGGTTGTGGGCCAGGTCTCCAGTTGGGGACATGCAAGAAACAATCTTTTTTCCCCCTCTTTTTCCCTCTCTTCCTCTCTCTAAAAATAAATGAATAAAATCTTAAAAAAATTAAACAGTACAGAAAAAACACTGTTGACTGATTAACTCTATCAACTACTTGGTAGTTTTTAACTAATCACAATTTACTAGTCTTAGATTAAGAGAATCCCTGAGTTGGTTAAATCAACTTGTCAAGGTCATATTATCAAGGTCAACATTATCCAGTCACTTAGAAGTTATGATACAGTTTTACCTTGCTTGAAATGGAAAGGTATTAATAATATATTAAGTTAAAAGCAAGTTACAGAGCAATATATATAATCCTTTTTCTGCTTAAACTTTTGTATATACTTATTTACTTGAGAAATCATCTGAAAGGATATATTCAAATACTGGGGACTGTCTCTAGAATTGGGTTCTATGGGTGATCTTGGTAACCTGTATTTTCTGACTTTATTATATTCATATATTATGTAATTTCAAAAGTTATTTTAAGCAACCTATATGGGACAGGCTTGTTTTGTGTGTTTTTTTTTTAACCTGTGTCTGCCTGTTTCAGCAGAGAATGGAAGTATATATGAGGGAGAAATATAGGAAATACAAATAATTCAAAGTAACATCAGCACTTGCAATACTTTTTTAGCCTTTGGCTATGTCTTTTATAGAAATGAAATTTCAGGAGGCCAGAACTGGATCTCAGTTTTTTCCGAGACACTTCTTTCCCAGCCTTGAAACTCTTGGGTGCTGTAAGTCCTGGGCATACAATAGATGCCGACTACATTTTTCTTTTATGGTAAGGCTTATGTTGAAATTGAGGTGCTTTGATGTACATATAAATCTTTGAAAATTCAGCTTTGTGACATGGCTAGTTCTGCTAAGGTGCTACGAATTTAATTTTTTTTAAAAGTGAATTAAAGATGTTGAGAGGTAGATACTATAGTAGTTACACATGGGTTCTGGAGTCAAACTGGGTTCAAACCCTTCCTCTATCAATTAACCAACTATGTAGCCTTGTCAAGTTTCTTAACACCTCAGTGTCTTAGTGTCTTTATATCCTAGAAGAAGATAATACTAGTATCTGACTCAAAGGAATAGTTCTTGAATTTGAAAATTAAATTAGACAATAAATATGTAGGGCTTAGAATATTGTTAAGCATGTGGTAAACACTCAATAGATGCTAGCTATTTTACTAGTATTCATATGTATATTTATCTTAGATTTTATACTACCTGGCAATTTTTTATATGTGCATAACACATTGGCAATTTTTTGTTTATTGCTATGTGCATCTTCC